>CM073754.1:5046479-5135247 GCA_037127355.1 Schoenoplectus tabernaemontani
AATGCCCAATCAAACACTCTATCCAACGTTATACGCTACCAAAAATGCAGTAGACTCGCACTATATGTAAGTTTACCAACAGTACAAAGGCTGGGCATTATTGTTCCACACAAACTCAATTGAAATACAAATCTACAGTGCCTCATCTCACAACAAGATTAACGAGTGCCCATCTCCACACACAATAGGCTGGGATGAAGTAGCACGGACCCAAGACTGTAATTCTCAACAAAGGCTTACCACCGATTTATACAAAATTTCTCAAACATCAACAATTCACCGTCACAACTGGGTGGATACCGAAAGCGCCACCAAGAGTCCTCACATTTACGTGGTTAATGCCTAAAATGCAATACTCACTCGCATAATCTCTACAAAGGAAAAGATGCAAGAACCGGCCAATATATGTCATATGTGCTATAAGGCGTAAGAAACAATCTCTCATCTATTCACTGGGTGCCAATATGTCAAGGAAACACTGCAGCACATACATGACATGAAACAAACACATGGACTGCTTCTACCGAGTATAGAGCCGTAGGCATCACTTTATCTTGACGCAAGACAATACACACTGAAGAGAATGGAAATTATCACTTGTTTTGTCATCCTGGAGTGAGAGATGTACAAGGATATTTCAAGAACAAAACAAGGCGCTACTATGACGACAGCTTAGCAGATGAGCGCTATTACTAGAATAAGGAAATTGGATTCGGGCCGTACAGCCTGATCAATGATAAATGTGCTAGCTAGATCGTATTCGCCTTCCGTTTTCATGTTCTCTTAACCTTCTTTTCATTCTCCTGTTTTTCACTTTATTTTTATTAACTCAATCGCAGATTACAACGTACCACACGCTGCCATCAATGTAATCACAGTATTAATAAAATTTGACGCGCATGTCTTCATCTTTTTCTATAAAAAAAAAAACATCATCCGGTGAGAGGGTGCGTAAGATCAAAGTAGCAATGAGTAAAATGAGAGGACAAGACATATTATTTCCAATTGAAAATGCTTCCCGACGCTAAAGAAGGACCATCAGTCGCAAAAATGGTCAATTTACAATCTTAATTTGATTTCTCTCATATAAATGTTCTTATTGTGTGTAATCCTTTCGTTCCATATATCGTATGAACTCCTAATTAGATTGAGATTTATGGCGACCACGATGATTCACCAACTACAGGCCGGGAAGTAGTCTTATCTTGTTTCAATTTAAATCTCACTGCTATAAATTTTAAATTTGAAGAAAATAGTTCTTATGAAAAGGTGAATTCAAATGTCTCCATTTTTTGTGGCTCTATAATGTCTTCTATTTTTCTAAATTTTTAATAGCTTCAAATTTAAAATTTAAATATTAAAATCATTGATTTTATATTATATTTTTCTTACAAAAAATATTTATTTTTTCACTTTCATTTTATATAAATCAACAAATCAAAAAAACCAATGTCCATAAATTATTTATATTAATGTATTTTTACATGTAAGCTCTTTGTGTCACATAAAATAATATTCAAACATCATAATTTTTAATGTCATGAATTGAGTACTTCGTTGTAATATATATTAATGTCTTAGTAATTTGTGTTCATATAAATTTTATATTATTTTTAGTTTGTTTTGTGTAAGGCTAAAACTAAGAAAATTGAACCAGTGGTATACTAACTTCATTAACTCATTTTATATCAACTGATATCGTTTAATAAAAACTCAAAGAAATCATATGGTGTTACATATCTAGAAGAATGTTTGGAAGGAAAACACAATCAACCGATCAAAAGTTTATCTTATTTAAGAAATATTCTCAAAAAATTAGGACAACTTTTGTCATAATAAAAATATTCAGATTTATATATAACAACCACTCCGCTCTTCAACAATAAGAAAATTTTGGATGAGATTGCAGAAGAAAAAGCAGATGGTGGTCAAGTAATGACGAAAAAGAAAAGTGAATTGAATTGTACTATGTACGTACTTCTATTTATGATACTGTCGATTTTTTTTATTCATGATATTGTTGATTTTTTTGTTAGAATATAGATCGGGAAATTGATATAAGTTCGAGAGGAAGAGTATGCATTTTTCTTGAGGGTTGGAAATGCTTTAAGAATTGAATTGTACTACTAATTTGTCCATATTTTTATCTATATTACATTCAAACTCATCTTTTCTTATCGCCATGTGTTCATTATGATCTCCATCTTATGCATTTTTTTCCATAAAAAAGCTTAAATTCTACTAGATAATACAGAACAAACATTGAATAGTTCAATTGAGGATTCCATACCAAGATGGCATTCAACATTTGAGCTACCTTTTCATTTTTCCTTAGAAGAATATAACTTAAACTTCTTGCACATGAACGTTTTTTTTCTTGAACTTATTGCACACGAAGTTAGAAAGAAAGGAGGTGGAGATTTTCATTTTTATTATTAGTCAAAAGCTGGTATGATTTTTTCTGTTGAATTTTTAATATACCAAGGTAACTCCCATTCCCATTCTGAAAAAAAAACAACGGACAATATGTGTCCAGCATTAAATGTAATCTGACAAATTCCAAATTTAAGGTCTCATAATGCGCTTCTGCAATTATTGAGGGTTAAAAGGAGAATAAACTTATAAACGCACTATAAATAACTCTCTCTCTCTCTCTCTCTCTATATATATATATATAAACACAGACAACCAAATGAAAGCAAACAGCATTGTTCTCATCGATATCCTAGTACAGCATCGTATTAAGAAAATATAATTAAATAAGACATTGCGCAACAAAATTTGCATCGTCTAAAAAAATTTAATTAGATAAGACATTTCATTGTTTTCAACTTTAAAAAAAATGACACAAAAAATATATACTTATTTTAATGTAAATAAATATCATGTATAAGTTATATATAAAGATTTATATAACTAATTTAAACATTGATGTTTATGTTAGCATACATATCAAAGTCCAGCCGGCCAGACCTTGACGATGAGGCCCTCACGAGAAAAAAAAAAGAAAAAGAAAATTCAATTTTCAATAATTGTTGGAAAACGTGTCATCGTCGATGCAAATCATTAAATTAAGAAAATTCTATTTCGAAGCAAATAAATGCTACATGGGAGATGTTAGGCTATATATGGTAAGTAGCAACAGGCTTCAAATCGGCTTCTAAAGAAAAAACAGGAACATTGTCTTCTTTAATCCAAACCGTTGAACTATTATTCGCGGTTGAGATGTTACAACCTTTGCTTTGGAGAAAAGCTAAAATCTCCTAATTAAATGTTGCAAAATCCAACTCGACGACCAGAAATTCTAATCATCTGATTCATTCGGACCTAAACTCAACCCGACCCTATTTAATCTATTTTTTTTAATTCAAAAATCTAATCTAATTCAACTCGATCTGATCCGAAATTAAATAACCTCTAATCTAATAAAAATCAATCTAAGATATAAAAAGTCAATATATAAATATACAATCCGACTTGAGATCAAATGATATACAATCCAATCGAAATCAATCTAAGATATAAAAAATTAATATAATAATTGATCCGACCCGATCCGACTCTGATCAAACCCAATTTCTTTCAAAAGGTCAAACTAACTCAACCCGACTCATCCAACTACGAACTAAAACCTGACCTGTCTTGTTTGATTACCACCTCTGCTCCTAATCTACATTTGTAGTACAAATATGTATGCACTCCTAATCTACATTTGTAGTACAAATATGTATGCAATAAGAATGTCAAAATTTGATCCGATCTGAATCCGATCGACTTGAAATGATCCGAAAGTAACGAATCATTTAGACCAGTATCAAAGTGATGAGTAGTCTAGATCAGTACATTTTACATTTTGGACCCCTTGAATATTGACTAGTGTATATTGATGAGCAGCTAACACTTAATAAAAATTTGGCATAGATATGAATTCATGTCGAATGAAATACGTTCTGACAAAATTATACAAATTTGATTTCCTTATTTCTCTCTTTCTTTATCAAAAACTAATCAGTCCAAGTTGATTGATTTGCTGAAATTAATAAACAGTTATTCTTTCCTATACATTGCCGTACTGGTGAAGTAGAGTAATAATAGTGGGAATCTGAGAAAGCAACAAGGTTTTGTAGTTTGTACATATAGGGCATGAATTCAGAGCAAAGATGCACCAGTGGACGAAATAGTGAAGATGCTTCTAGTCGTACGGACAGGAGAATTTGCTTCATTGCTTGCTCTGTTTCGAAAGTAATAAATGAAAGAAGGGGCCAAGTGGGCAGCAAGGAAATAAAAGAAGATTAGCCGTCCATGGTACTGGATGTTTTTGGAATATTCTCCCATATTTATTCTATTGAGAGCTTTAATCAATAAATCAGAATTAAATTTATAAGTTCTAAATAAATAAATAAATAGTTTTTATTATTAATAAAATAAAATAACAAGTAAAAATAAATTTGGATTTTATTTTAGTCGCCGAGCGATCGAATTGTATGTGCTTTAAAGATATTATTTATTAAAATATGAATAGTTAGAATGATGGAAAACAGGATCTTATTTTTTTTTTCTTAAAGAAAAGTAACAGATCTCAGTCTCAAGTCTACCCTACTTTGCAAAATAAGTGCGTAGCTATGCACATTGCAAAATCTATAAAATAAATTTCCAACTTTGATAGTTTTCTCCATTTTCTTTCTCCTTTTTTACACTTCAACATTTTGACATTTTTTAAATTCCTACCTTATACATACCGAATACAATCTTATGATCACTCTTAATGCACTTTAAGAACTTTTATCTTATCATAAAAGATGTGTCATTTTTCTGATTGCATACATTTTGTTCGACTAATTTAAACCTCTGTATAGTTGTGAAGACAGCAAAAGGTAAAAGCATTAGTCACATGCAATTTTGGTCTTATCCTTCAGTAACACACGTATACAATTACGACGTATATTGTCAGAGAGATAATCCAGAACAATTTGAACTTAGGAATAAAAAGAATAAAAATTTTCAAATTCCGTAGAATAGCTATGATGAAATCAAAAGTCTGCAACTGAGTTTCCAAAAAACTTAAAGTGATCATAAATTTAGACATGCTAGAGAAATCATTTCTTGAGCGAAGCCATAATCAAGTCAGGGGCGGATTCATACAGAGAGCTAGGGGAGCAGCTGCCTATCTCTGAATTTTGAAAATAGTATTTTTAAGTAATACTTTCAATAATAATTGTCCTCCTCTGAAAAATCTCTCCCATCTTGGATTGTCTGATTATTTTTTATTGAGAAACAATATTTAATATCATACATAATGAAATAATTATGTAAAAATATTAAAATATAAAGTTTCATAAAAGAAAACTTTTTTCATCAACTTACTTATCTATTACTTTGAGTTTTTTTGTTGTTATTTTTAATATGTAAAATGTTATTGTGTTGATAGTTTTTTTATTAGATAAAAATTTATATTAAATTATTATTTTTTATCTAATATCCGATTAGTTATGAATTTAAATCTGACAAATTATTACATTTTGATAATTATCTAGCTGATCAAAATCCTACATCATTCAGGCTGTCTTATTCTTAGAGCAAAAGCCAAAAAGGAAACACTACGCCTTAAAAGGTTCTAAAAGTAGTCGCTACATGAGAGGTCATATATCTAGCAGTTGGAGAGGATCAGGTGCAAATGCAATGCAAAAGCTGCCCCTTCCCTTGCTGTCCATGTGCTAGGAAGGGAAGATGCCATCCGGTCCGGGTACCAGAAAGAGGAACAGTAGTGCATCTCTGCCTCTGGTGCCAAATTTAAAGTCATTTTTATCCCATGTGTTTTTTCTGGGTGCATGTGAATTGTGATATTATGGTATGAACTATTATGAAGTGTAGTGCTGGACTAGTACGCCTACGCCATTAGCCCATTACAGCCTTCGTTTTGACCTTTGAATTGACCAGTCTTTCTATCACCTCTATGTATGATGTATCCTGTCTTAATCATTAACATTCCAAATATCAAATAGACATAAAAGTAAGAATAATTATTTGTTTTTAAGGAACTGCATATCTAGCAGTACAAATGAACAATCAGTAATAAATCTCATTTTTTAAAGTCAAACTCTCATAAAGACTTTTATCATTTGATTAAAGGCTAATTCTCCATACGATGATACTTTATAAAAGAAAATTTTCAGTTGCCGGAGGTCCAAATTGCGATTTTGATATTCAAATTATATACATTCTTAATTATCATACAAAAAATATTTTTTTCTATCTCTACTCCTTTTAATATTCTTTTGAATAAAAAAATAACGGCAAGAAATTAATAAAATATTCAAGCCAGATTTCGTGGGCTAAATTGGTGAAATACCGAAGACTCTACGAACTCCGTAAATTTGCCCAACTTAATTTGGGCCCATGCTTACGAAGCTTTTAAATCCTGAATTCCTAATCGTGTTTGTATTTTTCGATGTATTGATGCTTGCAAAATTGAAATAGCTGGTTAATTTATAATTAAAGATTAGATATTTAGAGAACATGTTGCCTGGTGGTCATGTGCAGAGGCCACTGAAGCAATGAACGATTCATTAAAAGAATTTTGTTAGGATGTGGTGTTTTCATTTGGCGGAGCCTTCCTACCATTCAATCACCAATGTATTGGAGGTGTGGGAGGTTCAAAGCACTCTGAATCAAAAAATTGGTTTAAAGTTTTTTTTGTAACTGTTGATTTTGCATCGAGATTCGTAATGATTATTGAAAGTACGAATTTTAAACTTAGATTTTATTAAAAGTATGAATCTCAATGCAAAATCATTCTAGAAGGCTTTGAACCTCCCCACTTCCCAATGTATTTGGGTGCTACTTGTGAGATTTGTAGAGCTTCCAACCATCCAATGCATCAAGTGCAAAATGATACTCCATGGCTATTAAGATTCAGGACTTTCCAATGCACATCAGATTATTATTATTATTATTATTATTATTATTATTATTATTATTATTATTATTATTATTATTATTATTATTATTATTATTATTATTATTATTATTATTATTATTATTAAATCGACTATTATGACCTGAAAATTATTTAAATTCAATAGTTGTTCTTCCATTCGTGGAGCGTATACTTAATTTAGGGTCCGTTTGGCAAATAAAAGAATAGCTTTGGAAGAGTGGTAATTTTGGAATAGTTGTATAATAGTATTTTTTGGAAGAGTGGTACTCTTGACTTTTCGGAAGAGCGAAAATATCGTTTGCGATTGTTACTCGTAGAATAGTTAAAATATGAATAATTATGATACTAATAATGATGATAATAATAATAATAATAGTAAAATAATAATCATAATAGTAAGATAATAATAATAATAATAAAGTAATAAAAAATAATCATAATAAATAATAATATTATAATATTATAATAGTAATATAATAAAAATATAAACATAATCATAATATAGTAATATAATAATAAAAAATTATAATTACAATCATAATTATAAAAATATAATAATAATAATAAGTAATCATAATTTTAATAATATAATCATAATATAATAATCATAATTATAATCATGATAATAATAATTATAGTCATAATCATAATAATATAACCATAATCATAATCATAATAATATAATAATAATAATATAATCATAATCATAAAAATAATTATAAATAATTATAATTATAATAATATAATCATAAATTAATCATAAATATAATCAACATATAATAATATAATACAACATTATAAAATAGTAATAAAGTAATAAAAATAATCATAATAAATAATAATATTATAATAGTAATATAATAAAAATATAAACATAATCATAATATAGTAATATAATAATAAAAAATTATAATTACAATCAGAATTATAATAATATAATAATAAATAATCATAATTTTAATAATATAATCATAATATAATAATCATAATCATAATCTTGATAATAATAATAATTATAGTCATAATCATAATAATATAACCATAATCATAATCATAATAATATAATCATAAAAATATAATCATAATCATAAAAATAATTGTAAATAATTATAATTATATGAATATAATAATAAATTAATCATAAATATAATCAACATATAATAATATAATACAACATAATAAAATAGTAATAAAGTAATAAAAAATTATCATAATAAATAATAATATTATAATAGTAATATAATAAAAATATAAACATAATCATAATATAGTAATATAATAATAATAAATTATAATTATAATCATAATTATAATAATATAATAATAATAAGTAAACATAATTTTAATAATATAATCATAATATAATAATCATAATCATAATCATGATAATAATAATTATATTCATAAAAATATAATAATAAAAATAATTATAAATAATTATAATTATAATTATATAATAATACTAAATCTTAATCATAATCATAATATAATAATATAATACATCATAATCAAATAATAATCGCTATTCCGACGAGCTAATCCGGTATTCCACCTATAAGTTGGTATACGGATTAGCACTATTCGCACTTTTCTACTTATTCTAAAATTTGTTTGGCAAATTAATTCGCCGGAATAGCTATTCTATTCCAACTTTTTGCTATTCCATTGCTTGCCAAAAATCCCTTAAAGTATAAAGTAAATGACTTTATTATTCATTTATTATTAAAATTTCTATATATTTTTAATGTTGAATTTACTCAATAGTTTGCCTCAATATAAAACTTAAAATATTTTCTAGCCTGAAATAGACCTAGTATATATATTACTTTGCAATGTATCATTTTCGACATTTAAGCATGCACCATGCGGAACTTGCTAAAACTTCCTTATAAATAGCTCGGTCAAAAAACGCATAATATATATATATTTTTTTTTTTGCAAAACACATCCTAGCATGAGAAATATTATCTTTAGGTTAACAACGACGACAAATTAGCATAAATTGGGGCAAACTAAAAAAGTTAGTGATCAACGTAAAATTGAAGGGCTGATCTTTTGTGGCGTCTAATTAATCATATATTTCAAGAAGAATATTTTTTTGTATTTTTATGTGAGCACAATATATATGAGAATATACCAATTTAAATGGTATGGAAAAAGTGTTCATTATGTATTAATTACTTTGAATAATGAAATATTTTTTATGGTTCAATTCGGAATTAATGACGATAATTTTCTATTCATACAAGTGTTAGGTTATTATAATGACGTCAATCCAACACTATTTTAGAAAGAAAAAAGAAAAAGAAAAATCGTACTCGAATGAGAACAAACTTCGTTACTTTTGGGATTAGTGCTCTTTCCCATTAAATTTAAGTATACCGTAAGGAATTGCAACGCAAGTAGGTAACAAGTATGATGATACTTTCAAGAAAGACACGTTGACAACTAATTTATTTTAATAGTTATGTTAATCCACCATCACAAAATTCATCCAAGTTCTTATTGTTCAGACATATAATTTAAAAACTGACAATATTGAAAGGTTGATCAGTACTCAGCCATGTCACAATAAATAAGACTAAAGTATAAAAATATTAGATAACCCAATATCTAACTACTTTTTGTATGAATATGGTATTTTTTTTTAATATTCATGAGAAATTTCGGTAATCATGACCTAGCTTTTTTAAATATGATAATCTAGTTTTTTTTAAAGGAGAATATTGTGTTTGTTACTGCGTCAAAATGTAAGTTCTTTTATGAATTGATTTTTAAATTATACAGATTTCAAACACGCATCATTTTGTTTATCATTTGAAATGCATGTTAGGTCGTTGAACATCACGAAAATAGTAAAATATGATAGCATGCACAAAGTTTTTTATTTCCATGGATATATGATTGGGAGTTCTTGGTTGTTGTGTCATGCACTCATGCTTATAAAAATATCTCAACTAGGCTTAACAAGTCCAGCGGATCCATCAATCCTATGATATGGAAAAGAACACAAAGGCAAAAGCAATTGCGAAAAAAAAAAAGAATTATAATAGTTGGCATAAATTTGCTTATAAGTTATAAATTTAGGGGTGTCAATTTTTGACCCGATCCGACATAATTCGAAGATAAATGAGTTCGGTATGGATATAATTTTTTTGATTTGAATCATATCGGATCGGGTCGGGTTCGGGTCAATCTGATCCGACCTGATTAATTATATTTCTTGAAGTAATTTTATGATTTAGTACTAATTAAAACTTAAATATACACTAATTATATACTAATTAAGATTAATTATTAATATTTAAATTTTTACACGGGTCGGGTATGGATCAAGATTTTTTGACCCAAATTTAATCGGATTGGGTTCGAATCGGGTCAATAAAAATAATAAAATAATATGACCCGATCCGAACCATTGACACCCCTAGTTATAAACGAACAAAAGATTTGAGTGTATTTAGACAAGTTTTATATGAGTAAGATTCATGGAGCGAATTGCACAACTTGTCAGTGCGATTTTAACACCTGCCAATTATCAACAAAATCACTTTCCTTTTCAACTGTGTTTTGCTCCTTTAATTTGTTTAGCTAAACTAAGTATACAGAACTTTCTTTAAGAGTAATCATAAAATAAAAAGGTGGGGTCTAATTAAATAAGGAAAAAATGACACATGTTCTGAACTGTTAACAATTTTTTTTAGATTATATATATAGCTTATTTATTCCATCAACGCATATATATATATATATATATATATATATATATTTGGGGGGATCTAATATCCACAGTCGTATTTTATTATATAAAATTTACAAAGCATTGAACGAGAGTCTCCTATTTCCTATAACATTTACAGTTTTGCCATATTACATAAATTCCATATTGTAAGCTTCGCGGAAAATAAAACAAAATCGATTTTTTTGAAGAAACTTTATAACATGTTGTGACCTGGAAGAATATGAGCAGTGCAATTAACGAGTTTAACGTATACAGAATATTATATATATTAACAGAAGAAATTAAATTAGGTCGTAATAGTGCTAACCACCAACCTAAGATAACACAAGTACATGACAAATTGACAATTGAACACCTAAACTCTACAGCCTCTACTAGAAAAGAGAAGCTCTTTTTCACAGGTGGACCGTGGACCCTACGACTTTTTTGTAATATATATTTTCGTTCCATTTTAAACAAAGAGGCCGAAGACTTGCTGACAACCCACTAATTATTGCATGGGGAAATTTGCATTACAAACAAGGAAACATATCATTACTAGAATACAAATCATGTCAAAGGAAAATGCTATTACTTTAAAGGAGGCATTGCAGTTGGAGATTATACGGTGAGATTCCAATTCAACACTGCCATAATTGGTGAACCTTTGCACACAAAAAAATACAGTCATTTTTTTCATGCGAATTACATAGAATAAGTAGTTATTATTGGGTTTCCACGGGCATATTGGAATTAATTTGTCATTCTGAAATAGAATGCATACTCACATTTCAGCTGTTAGAAAAAAAAGATTGGTTTTCATGTATATAGTTTATTATTTATTCTCTCTGTCAATACATAATTATTAATTGTATAATATTTCGTATACACATATTATATCCAAAAAAATATGTCTATCCAATCTTTCGAGATATTAATCACAGTATGCAATTTTTCTAAATAAATACAAAAAAAAGGAAAGAATTTTATTTAATTAATATTATTTTTTATATATTTTTCAGAAAAAAAAATATTAGTTGTTATGCAACCAACTATTGTTTCGTACATTAAGAAAAAAGAAACGTTAGTCCAATAAGTCCCGTATGTGAAGAGATTGTTTACACAAAGCAACTTTTCGAGTCAGTCAACAAAAAGACTTATGATTGTCAAGTAGGGCATTTATTAATCCGACATCAGCGGTGGACTGGTGGCTGAGGAAGGAAGGAGGGACTAGGGGTGGTTGGTACTTCAACTTTATCTTCAAATTATGTATTAGATATATATTTTTTGATTGAATTTTCAGTAATATATGTAGGCTCCTTCTTCATTGAAATTTTGTGTTGATTGTTAAACTATTATTTGAGTAAGCTCAAATTTGATAAAATAAAGTATTATCAATATATATCTTCATTTATGATTTTTCAGTCATAATTAAATTAATTGTTCTTATTTGTATTCTTTTACTCTCTTTCAAACTCACAATTCTTTTTTTATTAAATATATGTAGTATTATCAAATGTTCTCATAATTAAATTAATCAATTATTTTATATTTTTCTTTCAAAAATTTTATTTTCTTTTTTATTTATAAATTAGGACATTGCGGCATACAATCATGTTGATTAAAATTTTAAATGTAATGTAATTAAATCAATAACTAATACACTATAAAAAATATGACTGAAATCGTGATTTCTTGTTGCATTAAATTGCACACGCATCAAAATTTCACAATGCAGAAATTTTTAAAAGGACGATTGTAACAAAAAAAATAAAACTAAAAGATATTGATAATTATTATCATTATAACTTATAATGAGTTTTTATTTAAAACTTTTGCTTTATTATATTTTTATAAATTTTCTTTAAAATTTATGCTTTGTTATATTTTTATATTAATTTGTTTTATTACTACCAGTTGTGATCAGGAGTGGACGTAGAGTATGGTAGGGGGAGTCAGTTGACCCCCCCTGAATTAAAAAAAAAATAGTGATTTTAGGTTAAAGTTTTGTTAATCGATCCCTTGGATCAAATTTCTAACCCCTGGATTTACGGTTCGATTATTTTTATTGAGAAAAATATTTAATATTATGGATAATGAAAGAATTATGCAAAAATTTAAAATATGAAGTCTCAAGGAAAATTTTCTTTATCGCTATGATTATTTATTATTTTTAATATATAAAAAATATTATTTTAATATTTTATTTAATATCCGATTAGTTAATGAGTTTAAACCCGATAAGCTACTCAATCCGATTACTGACCCCTCGGACCTGGTTGTGATAATTCCCACAGGCATGTTTTTTGCCTTCGTACCATCCTCAGGATAAAAGGCAATAACCAACGAATATGTAGACACTTAATTTTATATAAAATTCATATTTGATTAGTGAATTTGAATTATTCATTTTTTTGACACTGAATTTCTATATATATTCAGTTATAGTCATTTTTATCATACTTTTTCATCCAACATCTAACAGTACCGACTTCACATTCTACATGGACTCTATATTTACAATTATACTATAATAAAAACATATTATTCAAATCGGATACATAAAATTTTATTCCTAGTGATAAGAAATAAATATTTTTTCTCTTTTCTTATCTTTCTTTAGTGATTTATTAATGTTGCTAATCTTTATTGATAATATTACATAGCATCCGTAGGATGTCATGTCGTATTGTTAGGATTTTAATCGAAAAAAATAAGAAAATGATTAAAGCTGGATACATATTGAAATTCACTGATTAAAAATAAAAAATTTAAAATTCAGTGACCAAATATGAATTTCATATAAAATTATGGGCCTCTCAGGAAATTTATCCCATTATATATAATTGTACAGTGGAAAAATTAGATGGCGACGAAACAATTAGAAATCTTGAATGCTCTTCAGAGAACGTACGTCGTTCACAGTAAAATACAAGAGACTAAAAAATAAACCTAATTTATGTTGTGAAATTGTTATGTGATTTGTTTTATCATAGTTGGACCTCTTGAAAGTATAATACCGAAACTTCTTTGCCAACGAAATTAGCATTAGGTGAAGACAAAGTATGTAGGTTGCATGTTAGGAATTAATCTCAAAATATTTTAGCTAAAAAAAAGACCAAAATTATAATAATCGAAGACAGCTTCTAAATTAACAGTGAAAAAAATTGAAGACAATTAGTTAGTAGTACAGCCCATGTGGAGTTTCTTGTCTTTTACTGAGAGGAAAACTCACAATTTCGCATTTAATTGTGTAGATGCAAAATCATTCCTGTCAGGCCCAGTTTACTGTTTCATATTAATTGCATTTTGTTTTATCCGAAATTATTTTTCATTGGCCTTTACTGCTTTACGGTTGTAAAGTGTCATATCGTGTCAGTTATATTATATATTTATGGTAGGATCCTGTTTATAATTTACCCACAAGACCAAATTATGTCTAAGTTTGTAATGCAGTAAACAAAAATGTCTGGCACTCACACGTGCTTTCACTTCTGGAGTTTATGATACCTTAAACAGTGAATCTCTTTGAGCCTTAAAAAAAAATAAAAGATCTCATATGATTCAGAAAAGACTTGGTAAACCAACAATTGAGAAAGAAATTATTCAAGGAAAATAATTGATCGACATTTTGGTTAATCCATTATGGTTCCTGTGATTCGATTATTTGAAAACTTAAGTCTCATCTAATGCTAAAAAAATGAAATTCTTTTTACAAGAAGGTACAGATTACAATTACATAATTGTTATGGTTGCAAGTGTATATACAAACTACTGAGAAATAGCTAAAAATAGGATTTTTTTAAAAGCTTCAGACTAGGAGGGTACCAAAAATGAGCAGTTTTTATTAATAATAATTATTATTAAATTAATATTATTAAAAATAAGAGTGAGAATCGTAAAAATTTAAATATACGAATGGTAGCGCGCTTGCTGGTCGCATGCGTTTCAAAAAATATTGAAACGTGCCAGCGACATTAGCGCGTTTCGTCAAATCCCGCACAAGTGAGATGGAGAAGCATTGCGTGTTTTGTATATATAAAAACAAACACGCCATCGATCGACGCGTTTTATAAAAATAATGAAAGCACCATCGCCAATGATGCGCGTTGTCATTCGTATATTTAAAATTTTACGATTCTCACTCTTATTTTTAATAATATTAATTTAATAATAATTATTATTACTAAAAACTGAAAATAAGAAAACGACTGCAGACACCAGCACAATCATGAAATTTATTCTGAAACATATAATAAATGAAATGGTGCGTCACTGTCAATCAAGCAGCATCAATCATGGAAAGTACATCACAAGATATATACAACAAAAGGGGATATTGGGACGAGATCCAACAAATCAACTATATCTAAATCTATTTAATGTGAGGAACGTGATACAATTATGCATTATCCAGCTAACAGCGGTGCCATGCTTTTTCCAACAAAACAGTTGTAGTCTGAACAGGATTCAGCTAATATGCAATTCAAGCATCGGCATAATTGAATTCTTATTTGCAAAGCATCGAGTCAACATCATCACTAAATTCTTTTCTTCTCAGGACAGCTGTTGGGTTTTAACATGGATTACAAATATGCTTGTCAATTAGTCATGCAACCAGAACATAGTAAACCCTAAAATGGTAAGATGGATCACTCCCATAACAGATAGGTTTTGTGTCATGAAACAAGGAAAAGTACTTCTAATTCTTCGTATATAGAAATTTATATGATTAACTCAATGAAGCAGCATAATCGCCACAAAAATGCAAGACGAACAGGCATCCAGAACTACACGTATCCATATTTGAATCAAAATCAATTTTACTCGTTACTAACCACTGCTGAAGCTGTTGTTTCCAACTTCCTACACAAAATAAATGGAGACAAAAAAAAAAAAAATGTTCTTTTTAACTACCATCCTTTTATGAATATATTCATACACGAGACCCATATCTTCCGCATAGGTGCCTCAAAGTGTAAGCAGCTATATGTACTTCCATAAAACAACAACAGATGAATTTTAACTACTCGAGCACATCGGCACTTCACTATCACACAGCCTAATAATTCTTACTTGTAAGTAAAAAGGAACTACTTTCTACATATAGATACGATTAATAGTACCCACAGAAATAACTTAAAAATAAAACACAACAATAAAGGAATTCCTACTCGGCTTATATCAAGGCGAGACAACCTCAATGCTCTTGACGGCACCAGCATATCATCGACAACGACGTTGGCACTTACCACATTGTAACTCCTCTGGATTGAACAACAGTAAGGTGGAAAAGGAATGACATGCATATATTGAAAGCCATTGATGAAACGCGCATGTCAAATGAAAATAAACTTCCAGCAGAAATGGAGAAGAAAGACAGAATCTACACAATCTCATTTCAAAAAATGCACACCATATGAGTACAACTTTGTTTTTTGATTAAATACGCCTTGGGCCTTCATGTGCCTCTTGTTTTTCCGTGGGGACACGTATATGCATGGCGCTTGCGATTGTTGGATTGACATGGAGGCGGCAGAGTTTGTGTCTGCGTGTCTGTGTGTGTGTGTGTGTGTTTGTTCCAACCTCCCAGAAAGATGCAGATGCATGGAGGCAATGAACAATCCCATATAGTACAACTAACTTGATCACACAAATTTAACAGCTAAATTTGACAAACCATGTGAAGGGTTAAATTTGTGATCTTCTCCATTAGACGAGAAAGTGCATATTACATATACATATACAAAGTTCTAATAGGTTAAACAATAACACAACTAATAAATATACAAAGTTTGAAGGAGAAAAAATTAACCCTGTTCTTTGTAAGGGGTCCAGATGAGCTTGCTAACATCAACCTCGAGTCCACCCCGTCCGGCAGCTTTGAGATGCCTATCAAGCACCTTGGGATCTGCACAAATTACATGCTGCCCCTTCCTGTATTGGATTAAGTCTAGGGCTTGTAGTGTTGACAAAATGTCATCTGTTTTGATAGCTGTCATGTCGCTCAACTCCTATAATACACAAGTAAATTTACTTTGCATAAATGAAAGAAACACGGAATTATAGCGAGAAAGAGTGTTTGAGCCCTTGTTACTAATGTGGAATTAAACCTAATATTATATGTTCCCTAAGACCACATGTACAATTCATCACCAGTCCTCTCTGAATTGACCAACCACCCAAGTAGCCCCACATACAAGTAAAAAGAAAGAAAAATCCAAGACCTTAAGGACCAAGCCAAGAAACCAGTAACTTACAACACAGGATGAATTTTGGTTAACCAGATGCCTTTAGGCTGACACCTGATATTTCCAGTATAAAGATATCCTACAAGTTAACAGTCAATTAAATATAGAAAATTCATGCCCTCTATCTTAAAAAAGAAAATAAGGACAGGCACATCCTTTCCCAATTAAAATTAAACCATATGAATATTATGCAGTGAACTAACACATATCGGAAGGAAACTACTCTCCCCATGACCTGGTATTAAAATAAAAATGGAGCAAAACCTATACCTTTATAGAGATATTTCCTTTGTGCTTTTTCAGGATTTCTAAAAGGACTCGTGTCCAGTAGCCTCGGTAGCTCAGCATACCCAGATCTGAAAGCGGCCGTTCAGGTGTCCCCACCTTCCCTTCTTTCTTTGACAGTTCATATGCTGACCACACAGAACCACAAACCAATAATTTGGTAGAAGAGAAAAATAGTGAAAATAGTATTTTATACATTACCTGGATAGTGCCACAAAGAATTGAATATTTGGCCAGAATCAATTATCCTACTGACTGGTATGTACAAATATGGAAACAACAAAGCTTCAAACGAAGTTCAATGCAACTGTGCATTGTGCCACAAATATAACTGCAAATATGTACAGCAGCAATGATGCTTTTGATATCCAATGAAATTTTGGAAGCAACAATGGAAAAGCTGAGTCAGTGTGGCAACAAATTGGCCGGCATCTCCTGATTCAAAATGGTACATTGCAACCAAAATGGTACAAGTGATTTATTTCAAGGGAAAAAAGAGAGTCAAGCTTACAGAAGGCGATGAGAAACTTCCCGTATCCTTTTCTCTGATATGGAGGAAGTGTCAAGATACAGGCCAGATTGTATGACTCCTCTGAATGTTTTTCCTGCAGTGATTTTATTCTTTTAAAATCAGTACTCAGATAGCTGCATCCAAAAGCTCAGTTTCTGTTTTTTCAATTGAGCTCAGTTCAATAAGGTTTAGAACCAATTAACCCCAAAAATACCCACTTGGAATCTAGTTGCCCTTGCTAATATAATTGGCACACAAACCAAGGGCAGAGAACAAAAGAAACCAAAGCTAGAGTACAGAGAATGGGCCATAAAAGATCCCCATCATTGAAAGCACACAAGTGACAACACATTGTTACACTATATACAAGCTGAAAATTCAGTTAACCTACTAAAATGCAAATTCTTACACAGCTCTACTAGGAAATCTTAAACTTAAACATTAGAGACATGGAAATGCAGATGTCAGATGTTGATGATACCTTTGAGAAGTAACCAACCATGTGGCACCCTCTATCATCACACTCACAAAGGACATAAAATAAGAAAAGATCAACATCATAGTAGAGGGTTTTGTGGTCAAGAAATAGCTTTGCCAGGTAGCAGAGATTCTGTCCATACACCTTGTTTTTCTTCCCATCTACCTGTTGCGCTATCAGCTAAAGAATTAATTATCTACAAAAAAAAGTATGCTAAAATCAACAAAAACTAGTGAGTTTTTGTGCAAAACATCTGCAAAGAAATTACAGATACCTGGCACAGGTAAATAGCTGGAAGCTATTATGTATTGAGTCAGCTGATAAAAATGTCCCTTGTACTAATATAGGTGATTCTGCTAAATACATAATAGACATTCATTGAATAGTTACTGATCCAGACCCAATGAACATCATACTAGACATTCAGTCTACCAGACCCAAATATAGCCATACTACAAGCCCTGATGTTCAATTTTCTTAACCAAATCAGCCAAAATTTATCAACATTTGTATTACTGAATGAAGAAAATGCCTAAAGAAAACCAGATGAAAACAAAATGTCTAAAGTGTTTCAAACAAGTAGCCATAGAGATATTATTATTGCACTGACCAAAGCATTCATACTCAAAATGTGGAAATTTAGCATTATAATGTTTTTGTTTTACAAAAGAACAAAAGAGAAGGCTTGCCTCAAACATAGAGAGTGTGCCACAACGGTATATCTCATCACCTGGTGGATGCTTGAGGTCACATTTCTTCTGCAAGATGAAAAATAAATCATTCGTTGGTTACTTCTCAAATCTTGAAAAAGAAAATTATCATTATATAAAAATTTTCTTCTTAACCCGCCACTTAATCAAATAATCAGTAACACGATAAAGACCAAATTGCCTGTTTGATGTAGTGAAGCAGAAGTTGTAACACTGACAATATTTGATGAAACATACCATGTAGATTGACGGCGAAGTTAAACAGTATATTGACATTCACAATCCCAAGATATTGATAAAAATTAGAAAAATTCACAAGCATGAAAATTCAATGGTACGAACCATGTGCCGCTGGAGTTGCTCCTTCCGCTTCATGAAGCTAAGGCAAAACTCACAGAAGAAAAGTTTGGGAGTGTCGTTGTACTCTGAAGGGAAAGGGGAGAAGTACCAAGTATCTATCTCGTATCGCCCTAGCTCTATTTTAGCTATGTTCTTCACTTTCGTGAATTCTTCATGCTCCCGCAAACTCGCTGCATCAAGCTCCTCGTGACCAGCCTGAAATGGAAGTCACACGTCAAAATGTTAATTACCAAATAAAGATTATGGATACATCATATGGCTTAACTGGAGCTGCTTGCATGCATGGAGGATAATTTTGGTTGAATGAGTGTTGATACAGGTAATCTTGGAATTACAGGTTGATTTAGTAGTGAACAGAGATTAGGCTTCACTGGGCTTCACTAGGCAGTCTTGGAATTACAGGTTTAGTGAGTGCTAGTAGAGACTAGCTTGAGAAATTAATTAGCCCACGCTTGCCGGTTCTTGGGATCATTTCAAGCTTGTTTTCACTTTTACAATGAAAGAAAGCAGATCAAATCTAGCAAGTAATTGCACAACCAAGACAAACTAGTTTAAAATAAAGAATTTATTTTCAGAAGTGGCAGGACAATGGATAATTGGAGACTGTTAAAATTGCTTGTAATTACTTGCTCAATTTGATGGTTCTTGACAGATCAGAGCATGAACAAACACTTTTATGGGATTACAATGATACTGGCATAGTTCTTGTCTGGTGTTCAGGAACTTTGCAATTTGCATGTATGTATATGTGACAACTAAACAAATGAGTTTTTGAGAAGAACAAAAGAACATCAAAAGAAAAGCACTACAACTACAAGTATAAAGAAGAATATAAAGAAGAAAAATACCTCAACGTGTGTCTCATCAATCTTCCTTTTCTGGTGGCGCGTCATTTTCAAGCTCGTAGCCTAAAACAATTAAGAATAATGCTAAGTCATAAAACCATTAATTTTGACCAATATATAAAGTGAAGTTGATACTGGTAATTTTTCTTGACTGCTTGTATGCTTTTATTAAGGTTTTGCATACATAACATAGTATAATCAGGGCACAAAGGTTAAAAAAAAAAAGCTGAATGCAAGCGTGTATTTCCAACGTGCGTGCTAAAATGTTGACCAGTCCAATCAGGTATCCGTTGATCCCAACATATATTCTATTCCTTTTTATCTTGTGACCTTAACTTGATATTTCAAGGAGATATAAGAGAAAACTTGAAGCCCAGACACCAGAACATAGTAAAATAATAACAGAAGCATCAATAATAAGAAAATGAAATTGAAAAAAAAAGAGCATACTTTGTCATCAACTTTTTCATCCACATCAGTCTCTATGGTATCGAGATCAAGTTGTTCAAGTTTAACCCATTCGTCAAGCCTCCTATTAACTGTACCACAGAGAACCCATCTTGATTGACAATGCAATTCAAAACAAGTCAAAATTTCTAATCCTCACATATTGTAACAGTACAATATTGGCCATCAACAATCAACCAGTATACATCAGTAATCAATCTTGAATATTATCAGGGTATTTTAAGAACATGCTGGTAAAAAACCTAACAAAGAAAGTACGATCTTGGTTTTATAGAATACATATTGAGAGTTAACATGGCATTTTGGGTAATCCAGGCCTGTCAATCTAATAACATTATATCAGAGCTCTCATTTAACATCTATCAAATGTTGATTAAACAAAAGGACATCATAAATAACCAAATAAAACAATTTGTATGGTAAAAGGCAGTATCAAGTATCAACATGATACAGATTGCTACTGAGATATGCTGAATTATAACCAATTAAATTATTTATCCAGCTACTAATAAAACAAGATTAATTGAGTTGGTTATCAAAATTGAGCCTCAAATGCTTAATTCTGGAAGTTTTCAACTGCTGCATAATCACAGAACAGAATGTTATTTAAGGTTTAAGTGGTTGTGAAGTAAGAATATAAGCATAGGAGAGATTTTCGTAACAGTATTCTATTAATAATTCAAAAAAGGTCAGTTTGACCTAGTTTTGCATATATTCACGCAGCGAGGGAAATTGAAAACAAGGTGACTCAAATCAAAAGTTGATCAAGGTATAATCGCCACACGAAGATATAACAGGCCGAACGTGTGTTTAAAATTGTTAAATATAATGATTAAGGTACAAAAGATTAATATCTGTAACCCTAGAACAAGAATCGCACAAACCTAGCAAAACAAACAAGGGCAAAACTAAGAAAAATAAATCGTGCAACAATGTTCTTACACTCAGTATAGTGAACATAATACTCGTAATCGCTCGCGCCACCATGGGGAATCTTTCGTCTCTCGATAACCTTCACTGGATGCATCTTCTGGTCGCGCCAGCGACACATCACCTTGGTGCCTACCTCGAGAGGAAGCGCCAATGAACCGGAAGCTTTTCCTCGCCGCGTCATCATCATCTCGCCGCCACCGTTCATCGCCTGAGCTCCGCCGTTGGACTCCGCTTTTAAACCCTCCATCGACCCCATCGCGGAAAGGAGAGAGAGAGCACAGGTTTGGGTTTCCGAACCCGTTTTCTAGGGATACGTATCGGGCCAAGGGTTTAACGGGCTCAATAAAGGCTGGGATGCAGATAGTTCAATTTTCAATTTTTTTAAATATGTTATAATATTTTTTTTCATCATTAATTTTATTTTAATTTTTTTATCTTCTTGATATCTAAAAATTCATATAAAATAATTTCTCTACCTCATTTAGAATAATTCTTAATACATAAAGAGAGTTAAAGTTTCAAACTTTTTAATCATATCACATCATCAATTTTCTCCATTATTAATTTTATTTAAATATTTTTATCTTTTTGAATCCAAAAGTTTATATAAAATAGTTTCTTTCTCCCATTTAAAATAATTCTTAATACATAAAAAGAGTAAAGTTTTCAAGTTTTTCAAGTATGCCATATCATCATTTTTTTCACCATTAATTTTATTTAAATTTTTTCATCTTCTTAAATTCAAGGGTTCATATAAAATATTATTCTTTTCTCATTTAAAATAATATGTGTAATATATATTAAGGTGAAATTTAACTCTTAAAATAATCCAACTTTTTTATATGATTATTTATAAATTATTATGTATTTAATTATATTATTTATTATTATAATTATCATTATTACTCCGATTTTTTTAATAACAACAAAAAAAATCACGAGACTAACAGTCAAGTTTGAGATTTTATGAAATTAACAAGGACAGATTTGCTATATCCGTTCCCCGGACGGATTTCCAAAATCCGTCCCAATTCGATACTTGTCTGCAACCCCTCCCTCTATTTTTTTATTCTTCGCCTCGGGCCGCATGTGTTTCTCTCCATTTTGTCTCAATCCGCGTGCGTGATCCTATCTTCTCTTTCGGATTCTCTCGCCCAACCAAAAAAATTATACAAGCTGACAACTTTGTGACTTCATCACTAAAATACAAAAGTGTGGACACCATTCTAAAATAATATATATTATTTTAGTTGTTTTCAATAGTTTTTTTTTTGTCCACATGCTTGAAACAATGAGAATCCATCAATTGAATTTCAGAAGGCACTTGAACATTGAAATGCACTATCTTAATTCCTTAGCCTATGTTTAGTTAGGGTATAAAGTTATGGAGGCATAACTTTTATGTAGAGTTATGTCATCATAAATTATTTATATTTCATTAAGTAAATAGAGGAATAAGAAGAAATAATATTTATATTATTATATTAAAATATACAAATAACAATAATAATATTAAAATAAACGTCGTACGGTAAAAAATAATTTTTTTTTATCCGAATATTCTATTTATTTAAACCGAAAGCACCCCTATCGATCGTTTTTAGTTCCATACTGATTGAAAATTATTTCACATGGACTTGAACTTTGTATCACATCCATACTGAAAAAGATTAAAAGGTAAACAACAAATTGATAGAGAGGCACAATTTCATGAGTTAGCTATCATGGTAACTTGATAGAAGCCTTGCTGAGAAGTTGCCAAAATCCCCCACGTACCCTTGTACTTTATAAATTCCCTTCGTAGATTCTCTTCTTCTTCTTATTTTTTCCGCTAAGAAATAGTTGATAGTGACTGTAAATTATTTAAAAATAAAATAAAATAAAAACATCCTGACATCTGACTCCATATCAAATGTCGCATAATATAAAGGGGCGGGATCACTTGACAATGGGTTATTTTGAGAATTTTGAAAATAATTTTTTAAATAAATATTAAAAAAAAAATAAAAATAAAAAATCTTATGGATATGTTTAGGGCTGCAAGAAATATTCGAAATTCGTAGTTTGTTCGTGTTTGATTCGAAAAAAGTTCGTTCGATTCTAGTTCAAAATTAATTTCAAATCAAACTGATTCGATTCGAAATTATAACGAATCAAACTCAAACCATGGTGAGTTCGTTCGAAATGTGATCGCGAACTATTTTTGTTTGAATTTGTATTAATTATTTGATTGTTTGAGACTTTGAGTAGTATGAATTTATATGAAATTTATTATTTTTTGTTGAATGAACTTTTAGTTTTGTATGAATTTGTATTAAATTGACATTTTTTATATTTGATTCTATTATTTTGATATGAATTGTGGAATTTGTTCACCTAATAATTCTATTTCGAACTATTAACGAATCGAACCGAACAGTTCGAACTTTTAACTAATCAAATTTTGAACTATGATTTGAGTTTGAAACTGTCTATCTATTTCGAATCAAAGTAGTTCGAAATAGGTTTCAAATCAAACTCGAACACACGTTAGTTCGTTCGTGTTCGATTCGTTTGCAGCCCTAGATATGTTCTTCTACTTATTGATTGATGGTGATTCAAATTTCATGCAATTTTATTATCATTTGATATTCCATCAAGGATTCTTAAAATTCTATACAATTTGCAATAGTTATAATTTAACGGTCTTTGATGGACTATCAAACGATAATGAAATTGCATGAAATTTGAATCACTATCAATCTACAAGTAGAAGAACATATCCATAAAAAAAAATTAAGATTTTTTCGTATTTATTTGAAAATTCATTATCAAGATTTGTCAAAATAATTGTTGTCAAGCGATCTCTTCCCTAATATAAAACCTGAAATCACAACCTTCCTTGATGGAGTCTCCGACTAAAGATTTGAAATGAATGCTCAATTGTAAAAAATGTAGTACAAAATGGTGGGGATTCCTTTGATAAGTATTTATTTGCAATCAATTTCAGATAATTGATAATATATTTTAAAAATAAAAACTTCTACATATATATTTTTAAACTTATATATTAATTATCATATTTCAAGTTTCATACAATTTAAATGTCATTGAATATTTCATCAAAACATGAACAATTGTTACAAGAAATACAAAATGTAACAACTTCCATGATTTTCTTTTATAGTAAGTTGAACTATAGTTGCGGATCTATTATTCAAATAGATCATTTAAAATTGATTTTGACATTTCAAACTCTCCTGTTCTCAAGTTATACATGCTAGCGAGACTTAAATATGGGAAGTGTGCCTGGGGTGTTGTGTGATTATGAGTTTGTAATAAAAAATAAATGTGTGCGTCGAATTTATTAATTTTTTTCATGATTCATATCTATATCTACACTATTACATATATCTAAGAAATGAAGAGGTCCATTTTTTTTTCAAACATTCATAATACCTGAAAATATCTTTTGAAGAACGGATCTGATTACTTTATGCTCTGTTTTGTTGCCTGTTGTTAGTTACCAAAAAAAAAAAAAAAAGCTGGTCGTCCGCAGTTGTCAAAAGTGTGAACTTCAATGAAAAGTTTTTGGCCTATAATATTTGCGTCTGAAAAATAATTTGCTGAAAATTACTCTCGGTTTGTAATCTGCTGAATTGCAAACTGTGAACTGCATTGAGAAGTTTCCACAAAGTACAACGACCAAAATACAATGAAAAAAAAAACAAATGTGTTAATATCTTTCGATAAAAGTGTAAAACAGGTAAAATTCGAAGATAACTATGTACGACCTTAGTTTTAAAGAACAAAGCGTCCTAAAATAGCTCTTAATTTTATAAAAATTTTAACCAATTAATTTTATATAATTCAAAATTAAGTTCAATCTATGTAATTTTCTAAATTTAATACCCGTGCATCATTCATGCATGGGTATTTCTCTTCAACTATGTATTACAATATGTCCACTAAAAAGTTAATGAAAATTGACATTCACTACTTCATGACATAATAAATAATTTATTTTTTATCTATTGAAAGCTCGGTTTAGTCTAGAAATTCTTCTAATATATATATATATATATATATATATATATATATATTTTGCGGGGGAGAGGGGGAAGCAATTACCCCTACTTTGCGCAGAATACTTTATGCACTATGTGATTGCATACATATTATATGTAATGACAGTTGTTGCCCTCACCCCACCCCACCCCACCCCTAGGGGTGTCAAACGGCTGAAACGGTGACGAAACAGTGCCGTTTCGTTTAATAAACGAAACAGAAAATAGTTTCGTTAACCGTTTCGTTTAATAAACGAAACAGAAATCGTTTCGTTAACCTTTTCGTTTATCACGAAATGGAACGAAACACGAAATTTCGTGTATTTTACACTGAAATACTCTTAACGAAATGAAAAATACCATTTCGTTAACCGTTTCGTTCTTTGCGCGAAATAGAAAACAGTTTCGTTAACCGTTTCGTTTAATAAAACGAAACATAAATTCGTTTCGTTAACCGTTTCGTTACCACAAAACGAAATGAAACGCGGTCGAAACAGAATTTGTTGATAGCCCTACGCACCCCACATAAATTTGGTTCCTTTCTAATTACAGTCAATAATGATGGGTTATTTTCTTCTCAACTAGGAAGCAACATTTATTATTTTATGAATACAAAAAGGACATTAGTGTGCGCATTCCTTATAGATGATTCACACGGTCACACCTTTCTTTCTTCTTTTTTTTCGCTTTTTAAATCAGGGATAAGTGTCTCATGTATTTACGTTCAGATGCCAGGAAAGGGCCGTGCGGAAGAGCACAACTGGTAATTTTATAGATGTCGTTGATACGGCTATTTGAAATTACAACTAAAAAATGATTCTATATGTACATAGTGAAAAGTTATGTTGTTGCTTATCAAAAAATGAACCCAAATAATCTTCAGCACTTTGGTGTTTAGCATCATCACTCTCTCTCCTTAATTTATGCGTGATGATTTCTATTAAAGAATTAAGTCTTTTGTTCAATACGGAATCAAGGTGTTTTTGTATTCAATTTGTTTCTGCAAATTTCTATTTAACGACCTTACATAGATGACAATACGTTAATATTTAATAATTATTTAAATTTAAATTTTAGCTTCTCTTTCTTTTTTTGCAAATCAGGTACATATTTTCTAGCATGAAGTGCTGCCATAAAAGTAACAATTTTTATTGTATTTATTGTTGTGATTATCATGCTTATTTGGAATTATCATGCTTATTAAATTTTTTATATAAAAACTTTGTGGGATATAAAAATTTGAGATATTTAAGTTTTAAGATACTGGTTTTAATTTTTGAAAATGATATATAAATATTACACCTGTGTGAAGCGCTTCCTGGAAAGGGACTCCCAATTACGATTGAAGGTGACAATGATTGCCTTATTTTGACCTACATGTCCTTCTAACTTTATTTTATTATCTTTCTATTAAAATAATGAAGTGATTCAACTGTTGAGTTTACTTTATTCTTTGCGGGTGGCATTTGTGTTTGAGTGACGCTTTCTCGAAGACTCGATTTGAGTGACACTTTCCTCAGTTCATGATGAAATTCACAAGGTACTATCGTAAATTCTTGAGGCAACAAGATAAAACAGATAGGGTTGTTTAAAGTAGATATTTACAAAAGCATTCGATACGTTTTCATGGTAATTTCTGCGCTACGTTCTTAAAGCAAAGAGTTTTAGCTTAGAATGGATAAGATGGATAATGGAAGCAGTGCTCCCTGGAAAATCTCAAGTATTGCTCAATTCAGTATGAGATAAGGTGATTGAATTAGAAGAGAGGTTAGACAAGGGGACTCATTATTCTCATACTTATTTATTCTGACAGCGGACTTTTTACCAGTATGGATAAGATGCACTAATACAACAAGAATTAATTGAGAAGCAATTCCCACAATGCAGACAATGTCTACTTTACGCACATGATACTTTATCCTTCCTACGACCACAAGAGCAACAAATAATGTTGTTGAAGTTTTTTCTTGATATCTATGCGCAACTATCAGGCTTGACCGTGAACTTTCAAAAATCAGATATGCTTGTCACAGCTACAAGTCACAACAGAGTACAAGAATTGACACAATTCATGGAATGTTGAGCATCTCAATTTCTGATAAAATATCTTGGGATACCTCTGTCCAATAAAAGGCTAACCAAGGAGCACTACAGGACCTCAATTCAAATGATGCAAAACAAGCTTCCTGGTTGGAAAGCGCCCCTATTGTCAAAGGGGGGAAGACTTACATTAGTCAACTCTACTCTCACATCGATGCCAATATCTTTTATGTCCACATTCATACTACCATCATGGGTTATAAAAGAAATAGACAAGATTAGGAGAAACTTCCTATGGCATGGCCATAAAGAAAATACAATAGGCAGACATGTCAATCTTGTAGCATGGGCCACAATGACAATGTCAAAGAAATTAGGAGGGCTTGGAGTAATGGATCTTGCAACAATGAATAAATCTCTTATGACAAAAAACATGTGGCATTGGTTGAGCAAGAAATATAACTGGCCGCTACACATGCTGCGCACGCATGATTTACATATTAGACCTTGGTTGCAGAGACAAGTTACACCTTTCTGGAAAAGTCTAAAAGAAATTGAACCTTTCTTTCTGATATCAACTAGGTTCAACATTGGAAATGGACAAAGAGTTCGATTATGGATAGATGCTTAGAAAGAGGAACGAATAATTAAAAAATTCGACATTCTAAGCACATACGCGCAACAAACTAGACACGTCAGTGGCTCAAGCACTCCAAGATGCGCAAAACCAAACTCTTGTAAGAGACATACACACTCTAAGCGTTCAGAACAACAAGTGCAATTACTGTAGTACATCTCGCAAGAGCAAATACACGAGAATTGTCATAAGATAATATGGAATTGGACAATATCGGGCCAATTCACGATAAAATATTTCTACATGGCCATCAAAGAGGGACCCCGCATTACTTACAAATTTAGTGTCATTTGGACACTACAACTGCCTATTAGAGTAACAATTTTTCAATGGCTGCTATTTAAGAATCAATTGTTAACGGTGGATAATCTCATCATAAAGGGTTGGATCATGCCAAACATATGTCACTTGTGTAGAAAAGAAGCAGAGACAGCACAACACATGTTCCAACAGTGCGACTACACAAGGCAGGTGATTCAAATGACAACACATCAAGTTCGACATATAAGCTTTACGTTAGATTTTCAGCAAGGACAGTATGATGCGGTCGTGTTGGAAGCAGGAAATAAGAGTCAAAAGAGGTTTAAAGCAACGTTACAATTTGTTGTATGGAGAGAAAGATGCACAAGAATCTTCAGGGAAGAATACAAAAGCACGATGGAATTACAGAGAGAAGTTGCATTAGAATATTATCAGTGGTTCTCATTTCCATAAATGAAGCACAGTGGAATTACAAACACTAGCAGATTTCATTTTTTGGCATGATCAAACAAAGATATAGGATGGCCTTTCATTTTTTGGAGTTTTCATCTTCTGCCAAGGCCAAATAGAGACACAGAACGACTTCTATGCTCATACTGGTACCAAAAAGATCATGATGGGTGGTTCCCCCAGTGGTTTTCTGAATTGATGTGCAGCTGAAATACTGCCAGAAAATACTTGGTCACTTTCCTTTCTATTGGCTTATGATTAAACTTGCAACAACATATTTACAACATCACCCTTGTTAGAAGCCATGACGCCAAAGTAAAACGCATGGAGGTTTTGTTGTGCTTATCAGAAACACCACAGACATGAAAACTTTACTCAGGATAATATACCAGATCAAGACAAAGTCTAAGGAGGGGATTATGAATCGAATTCTGATGGTGGAGGGAGTCAGCGCTCACTGTGCAATTTTGATTTTCCTTTTTATACTTAATTTTATTTTCTCTTTTGTCATTTATTTTTACTTTATTTTATTTTTACTTTTTATAGTCTTTTTCATAAAGACTCTGACTTCTAACTTGTAATAAATAATACAGATGATGTTATATTTATATATAAAAAGAAATTTGTGGGCTCTGACCCTCATCTTTTCATAAAAAAAAACTATCGTAAATTCTTTTTCAAGTCAATCAATTGGGAGTCTCATGGAGTGGACACTCTACGCAACTCCTAAAAACGGAGAGTGGGAGCACTTTAGACGGGTGATAGTTTCGTGAGATGATTTGATTCCGTAGATAACGTTCATGAATTGTGGATTCTGAATTTTCCTTATAATTTATTAGGAGTGTCAATAGATCGGATCAGGTCATTATTATTTTATTATTATTTTTAAACTGTCTTGACTCAATTTGTTTAAATTCGGATCAAAAAAATCTTGATCATATCCGACCCGATCAAATTACGGGTCAACTCGACCCGACTCGATCCATATAAAATAATTAAGTATTTATTAATTATTTTTATATAATTTAAATATTAATTTATAATTAATCTTAATTAATATATAATTACTGTATATTTAAACTTTAATTAATATTAAATCACAAAATTACTTCAAAAAACACAATTAAAAGGATCGAGTTGGGTCGATTCATACCAAACAGACCCATGACGGATCAAAAAATCTTGATCCTTATCTGACCCAATTTTATTCGGGTCATTTTGGGTTGGATCGGGTCAAGTATTTTGATTTTCTAATATTTAATTTCAATTTGATTTTAATTAGAATTTTGGGTAATTAAGTTGCTTATGCAAAACCGTTAGCGTGCAAATACTGAAATACATCCACCTCTTCCACGGTCTTCAAAGTTCACAACTGATAGACGCGTGTCATGTTATACGCGGCTTCTGATTTCTGGCTCTTGTCAGTGAATAGCGCATCTCCATTCGTAGGTTCATAGTAAATGATAGTATGAACCAAGCTCATAAACCTCAATTGCAGAAAAACAATTTCAAATATACTAAATAACATGAAGTGATCATGTGATCAATGAATCAAATGACCCACACAGAAATATTATCTCAATTGTTAAAGAAAATTTCGTACTTATATATGTATATAATTTAGTTAAGAATGCTTTTCGTCTTTGCACTCACATATTTAATATTTCGCTCTTAATTTATGTTTATAGTGAGCAAGTTACAAAATATAAAATTAACAAATTTCAAATTATCAGCACACTATAATACTCGTAGAAACATTATTTGGAACTAAATTATTTTTTGAAAATAAAAGATATATAACACTACAGAAAATGAGAGGGAGCCCTTGACAGTGGGTTATTTTGACAATCTTGACAATTGACTTTTAAATAAGTATAAAAAAACTTAAAAATAGAAAAAAAATTATAGATATATTCTTTATTTATAAATTGATAGTATTTTAAATTTTATGCAATTTCATTGTCATTTGATAGTCAATCAAATACCATCAAAATTTTATGCAATAATGGAATATCAAAAATGATGAAATTACATAAAAAATAAAATATTATTAGTCTATGAATAAAAAAATATATAATTTTTTTATTTTTTTTATTATTTATATAAAATTCAAAATTATCAAAAACTCATAATAACCGATTATCAAGAATCCCTCCCAGCAAAAAAAATAACGGATCATCTTCTTCACAACGACTCCAAATCATTGTTATTCTTGGAGAAGAATAGAGTCCCGTTATCAATTCCAAAAAAAGAAAATAAATCCTAAAAATAGAAAAAGTTTATAGATATATTATTTTATTTATAGATTGATATCCTGTCAAATTTCATATAATTTCATTAACGTTGATAGTTCATCAAAGACCGTTAATTTGAAACCGTTACAAATATTAGTGAAAAATCATTAAATTTGATTATCCTTGATGGACTATCAAACGTTAATGAAATTATATGAAATTTGACATACCATCAATCTATAAGTAAAATGACATATCGATAATTTTTTTCCTATTTTTTTTAAATTAATAACAGAACTCTATTTTTTTGTCAAGAATAATAGCAGATTTGGCGCCCTTCGTAACAAAGTGCCATCTAGATACCTATAGTTTATATGAATACTCCGAATGAACCAGGCGCATCTAGGTAACGGAGAAGCCGTAACGAAACATCTCTTACGCATGATCCGACCCGATTACACATCCTACGCATGATCCACGCGGGACAGACGAAGGGGATGTTTTACGCCTTAGCCCTCAAGATAATCATTAATGATTAACGAATTTAAGTTATAGTGTTCATGACAATTATAAAAGTGATGATACTTCCTTAACGTCGTAATGTTTTAATTTAATTTGATGGTCTACTAAAAATAGTTGTAGGAAGGTATTTCAAAATATGAGATAACGGTTTCTCAAATGGATTTTAAATTACTTAAATATTTAATTGAAACTGTAATTTTGATAATTCTAATAATATTTTTTAAATTGATCCAAGTAAAGTTGATTAATTCAAATATATTGGTTACAATCTGAGTTGATTTTAAACTTAGATTAACACAACGTATAGTTAGGGGTGTGCAAACAGACCAGTTTAATTGTTTTTAAATCGAACCGTTAAATTTTGGACTATTTGGTTCGGTTTTTAGGTTTAAAAATTTCATTCGGTTGAAAAATTTAGCTAATTCAGCTTTTTGTTCTTTGGTTCTATTTTTTTGCTTTTTGTAAATCGGATAAACCGAATAAACCGAATAGTCCAAAAATTTATCAAATAATTTTATTTTACTTGATTTAAATAAAGATTATATCAAAGATAATCCGAATATTTTTATTTTCTATAAGTTTTATTTAGTTATTTTTTTATTTTTTAAACTATTTGTTTCTTCTATTAATTTTTATAACTTTTAATATTTTTATTACTCTTTAAATAATATAATTTTTGTTTAACCGAATAAAACAAAAAAAAATTCGGTTTATTTGGTTGATATTTTTAGAAATTTGGTTCGGTTCATAATTTGACAAATCGAAAAAAACTTCAGATGTATATAATTATTTCGGTTTGAACCGAACCGACCGGTTGCACACCCCTACGTATAGTAGATAAAACTGTCAAAACTTGATCATGTAAATTATATTTTGAGTAATGATATTGATATGTAGATAGTCAAAACATCATCTAGATAATTATTATCTTCTTTTTTGAGGAAAAATTATAATAAAATATATCCGGATTGGTACCCAATATATGTTTACTTTAAGGGCTATAATGTAAAATAGAGAAAGCAAGAACCAGTTTTTCCACTTTTCCTTCTCGATCTCCCTCCCCAAATTAATCTGATAAAATTTCTGCTTTATTCCCGCAGGGAAACCCTAAATTCCGGTTATCGTCGCCTACATACCGAAAGCTCTTTCTTCCTCGAGATCAGTCCACGTAGCTTCAGTTACTGTACGTTCTTTTGTAACTTGATGCTCGCAACTGGGAGCTTAATTGAATTTTTCTCATTTTCCGTTTGTTGATCATTTGTATTGTACTAATTCACGTAATCAATAAAAGTAGTTCCTGTATAAAAGTTTCTTATTTTATCTCTTGATTTAATCAGTTCGGTCTCTGTGCTTCAATTCATGTTTTGTTTTTAACATTTGACAGCTCATTTCCTTTATGCTGGATCCTCAACTCGTCGGCTAAAGGTGGAATAATCTTAATTAGCACTTGAATCTTACCAGTTACCACCACCACATGTGGAGACGTCGAAAGGGAATCCCCCAAAGATTCCACCTTTCAGTCTGTAATGGCAGAAGAGGGAAAGAGAATGAGCCCCTTTTCTTCTGGATTGGCTGTTCTACTTTCAGGTGACAATCCAATAAAAAACAGTTCTCAGAAATCACATCTGATCTCTTACCATGATGATATAGGCCACCAATCAGTTGAGAGAACCATCGAGCATATCCTCGACCTTCATCACAAGTCAATCCCCACCCCTTGTCACAGCATAGACATCAACTCCATTTGCTCAATACTAAAGAACCAAGCAAAAAGGTTTGAATACAATCATGAAATTAACAACTCACCTAGGAAGAGGGTCCTGATAGACAAAACAAGCATATGTGGCCAGTTCAAGACAATCAAAGAACCTTTGTTAATAGAGAGTGTTGCTGCATTTAGCAGCGCACGTGCTGATGCATGCGTGTGGAGAGGAAAATGGATGTATGAGGTAGTTCTGGAGACATGTGGGGTCCAGCAACTGGGGTGGGCCACGGTGTCCTGCCCCTTCACGGATAATAAAGGGGTGGGAGATGCTGACGACTCATATGCCTTTGATGGGAAACGTGTAACAAAATGGAATAAGGAACCGAAGATCTACGGCCAGCCATGGGCCATGGGTGATGTCATAGGCTGTTGCATTGACCTTGACAAGGGAGAGATCTCATTTTACAGAAATGGGTCATCCCTTGGCATAGCATTTGATGGTGTAAAGGTGTGCAGCCAAGGTAATGGGCATGGGTACTATCCTGCAGTTTCGCTCTCAGATGGAGAAAGGTGCTTTTTGAATTTTGGATCACACCCATTTGTGTATCCAGTTGAAGGGTTCAATCCAATTCAAGCCCCTCCTCCTTCTAGAAAGTTTGCAGAGTACCTCCTGCAGTCTTTGGCACGGTTGCTGGAGGCCGAGGCACTGAAGGGGTCTGACTCGGCCTATTTTCACAAGCTGAGGCGGGTCAAGTGCTTTGCCCCACTTAAGGATCTATTTGAGCCAGTATCTTGTGCCATCCTCTCTGAGTTCTTTAGTTTAATTGGCAACCCTGAAAGACAAGACGATAATTTGGATTTGGAATATATTACATGGGGCCCACTCATTTCCTTTTTAATGAAAGTATTTAGGTCACAGGAGCCACATGATCGAATGACCCTCGACCAGGTCTTGGATTTGTTTCTGCAATATCCAAGATCTAGTATGTTGTTTCAGGAGATGTTTGTTGCACTTTCGTGTAGTTGCAAGGTTGCTCCTCTGGTTCTGACAGAGTGCCCATACACGGGGTCATACCCATACCTGGCACTGGCATTTCAGGTTCTGAGGAGACGAGAAATGATGGTGCTGTGGTGGCAGAGTCAGGATTTTGCAGTTTCATTTGAGGGGTTCCTTTCGGGGAAGGTGCCAAACAGGCAGGACCTGAAGGAGCTGATGCCAACAGTTTGGTGGCCTGCCATATTAGAGGATAGTGACACTCGCAGAACGATGGCATTGACTGTTCGGACACTTTCTGAGGCAATATCTAAGGTGAGCTTCATTATTATTTGCATTATTTTTACATTATCCTGGTTGTAAGTGTTGTGGACTTCTTTATTGTTACTATATCAGGATATGGTTTTCTAGGCACCTTTCAGATGCACTTCTTTCTTTGTTGTGAATTTCTTAATTTCTCGTTTCTTGTAGAATTGAAGGCATAACCGCAGAATGTCTGTACCAGATAAATGCAGTACTATCAATTTGCCTCACCTCTATGTATGTGTTCGATATTTGAATTAAGCCTTAAAGAGCTCACTACTTGTGCTGTTATATCTTCATGTAGGACACAGTGAACCTGCTATTTTGCTACTATATATCTAATTACTCTTCAATAATTAAAATCTCATTTGAAGTCACATGAATACACAGATTGAGGAGATGCATCGTCAGCTATGCAGCTTGGTGATACGGTTCACACCTCCAGGATTGCCCTTGCAATCTTGTGGTTCTGTTTTTAGGTCATTCATGCAAAATCTCATAGTGCAGGCCCAGGGCATGGAGCACCGAACAGTCTCTGGAGAGAACCCATTTAGCACTGTCCTCCTCTCATTGTACACTGTCATCCTCCACCTTCTTTCTGAGGGGCTAGGATCCCCATCGGATGAAAAATTAGGGTTTCTTCACCGAGGTGGGAGCCGCCATTTCCCACAAAATCTTTTCTTTCGAACAGACCTGTACTTCAGTACTTTACCTCGAATTGGTGGCTTAGTAAACCAGCTTTTGAAATCACAGAAGTTTACTGGTAAGGAATTGAATGAGGTAGAGTGGGAGGAGGGTTTTATGGAAAATGAAGAATTTAGGGTGACGCATTCCACAGCAAACAAACCGTGCTGTTGCTCACCCTCTGATAATGAATGGGTACAGACATCCCGAGAGAGCTTGCGGTACATGGGTGGTACTACCAGTGGTACAAGCTCAAAGACTGCTTGTAAGGGCATACAGGATCAGTCACAAAGTGTTATGGTGGCTGAGTGCAGTACCAGGGGTTTGAGTGATGAAATAGAGGATGATAAGCCGAGCTCAAGTGATGGTTCAAGAGGTAGCTTTGCCTACCAATCATTGAATGGTTTGGGGACTGGTGCTGCAGTCACTAACCAGCCGTTCTCTGAAGGCTCATCAAAGGCACTAGGAGAGGAGGAGCTGCTTGATATCATGCTCTTGCTTTACCACATGGTCGTTGCGCCTAGCTTTAGGAAGGTTAGTGAACATACTCGATCAATACCTAAGTACTTATATTGTCTCATATAGTAAGATTATAAATTTCAATTTGCCCATGCACTGATTTAGAGTCTGTTAGTCTTCTGTATTTATATCCCTGGTATAAGTAACAACAGTTTCATTTGACGTCATTTTAATTGTTTGAAAAGTTCAGAACAACATGTTTGTATTACTTATTACCTCATGATTTATGTAGTTTCCCTTCCTTCACCTGTAGGCGTTCTATTACATATCGCAACAGACGCAATCAGTTTTGTTGCTGGATGATACTGACAAACTGATTAGAGAGAAGTCATGTGTTGAGCAAGTGAAACGCCTGAAAGAAGCTAGGAGTGTTTACCACGAAGAGCTAGTTGATTCTGTCAGGCATTGCTCATGGTAACAATCATTTTTCTGTCTTGCAATCTCCATGATGTTCTCTTGCATTCTTGGATCTTACTGGTTAATTCGGTGTGCATTCTGAAAAGCGACTTGCCTGGCTTATTACTTTACTATAACTTTGTGAATTCTTCTTCCATAGTTAATTTTTGATCTGAAATTTCAATTGCAATTTCTGAAGCTACATAATTGGAAGTTGCAACTGCAATTGTGATTTGGATATGGAAGAAAGGTTATAAGGTTGGAACTGTTTCTTTGAAACGCAGATTCCAGTTTTGAATTGAAAATCAGACTCTATTGTCCATCTCCAACAAACTAGTGTTATATTAATATTTGGATCCAATAGGATCAACTTTGGGAATACAACATTTTAATTCATTTAAACTTCCTTGGGTAATGCAGGTACAGAATATCTCTATTTTCAAGGTGGAAGCTGAGAGGAATGTATGCAGCATGCATGTGGGTTGTTGATTTGTTGCTGGTTCTGAGCGATTTAGATTCTGTTTTCCTCTATGTTCCTGAATACTATTTCGAAACACTGGTACTATGGACTGTACTTATATTTTCTCCTTTTTGAACTTTCTTGAGATTGTACTACAAAAAGGGTAATTACTGTGATAATATTTAAATCTCCTTGCAGGTTGATTCGTTCCATGCATTACGCAGAAGTGAACCTCCATTTGTTTCCTCTGCAATATTTCTCAAGCAGGGGCTCTCTTCTTTTGTAAGTTCTATTATAATTGTAGTCGTTCCTTTCTTTATTATGACTTTGTATTGCAATCACTTATGTTTTCCTCTCCCCCTCATTTTTTGTGGTGGTATCTTTGTTCCCTTTTCAAATGCAGAGATTACCATGTCCACTTGTGCTGCTGCACCTTAGTTTATACCAAGCTTAAATTGAAAGGACTGTTAAAAGCATTGATAAGGGGCTTGCAATGTTTGGTTACTAATTAATTAACTGCAAGATGCATCATCTAAGCGTTCATTTTATTTTAGGTTTGGTAGGTGGTGCAAAAATGCCAGCAAAAGATTACTGGAACATCTGAGAAAAAACAGCAAAAAATAGAAGTATATTGTTGTGAAAATCAATTTGTATTAAAAAAATGCAGAAGATACTAAGAAAGTTTTAGTTCCCAAGATTTTGAATCACTATACTTTATTGTCACTTATTTCTACTGTAAAAATTATCTTTTATGATTACACATGTTGTCCATGGCAGGTAACCTTCTGCGTGAAGCACTTCAATGATCCACGTATTCTTAGCGCTGACGTAAAGGATTTACTCCTGCAGTCGATATCAGTGCTAGTGCAGTACAGGGACTTCCTAATCGTGTTTGAAAACAACCAAGAGGCAGTTGAGAGGATGCCGCGGAGTCTACTGTCAGCCTTTGATAACCGTTCCTGGATTCCTGTCACCAACATTCTGTCTCGCCTCTGCAAGGGGTGTGGCTTCACCTCCTCGAGAAGCACAGACTCTATCTCTTCTGTTCTCTTCCAGGTTGGTTGGTATGATGTAATGAGTTTTAATGCTGTACTATTAGTTTAGTTGGATGAGGGCATGGATAATTATTTGAAGCTGCGCCCAACGAGTAATGTAGGCACGTTATGAGCAAAAGATAGCATAGCGCACTCCAGTAGTTGCTCTTTACTATCTATGAAGCTGAAGGAAAATCCCAGGCTTATTGCAGATGCAGATGTTGCAAGCCCCTCTATCTTTATGAATTGTGGCCTTTGCAGTATATATGTTTACTGAGTTATGCTAGTTTTGTGCTTGTTAGTTTATTAGTTGCTAGTTTGTGTTGTAATATTGACAAACATGTATTGCTTTCATGCTCCTACTATCTAGTATTATTACAAATTGGAAAACCAACTGATCTACTGTCAAGGGCATTGACCTTGTCAAATGGATAGATCTTATGCTGAATCATCTTTTTGGGCGCTTTTTCTAGGTTCTGCTTCGGGAGACCTGCATTCATGACGAAAAACTCTTTGCATCCTTTCTTAATCGACTTTTCAACACACTGAGCTGGACAATGACTGAGTTCTCTATGTCCATTCGTGAGATGCAAGATAAGCATAATGTCAGTATCTTCTTGTCCTCATGACTTTAAAATTTCCATACCTGTGGTGTGTCCTCCTTTTTATTTGTTAAAATACTTGAAATTTGTTCTGTTGCTTATGTGTATACATGGCCACAATGATATTTCAGTAAGTATTGTGGTTGTTTCACTTGAATAAGGAATCCTAATGGGACCTCAATTAAGAGTCTGTACTGAAGTTTCCATCAGAGTATTGTTACAAATATGATTCAGTTGATCAACTGTATCAAAATTCATGATTCTAAACCTTGTATTTTGGTATTTCTTATGGATGTAGGCCGCTGACCTTCAGCAGAGGAAATGCAGTGTGATTTTTGACATCTCATGCAGCCTTGCTAGGATATTGGAGTTTTGTGTTGGAGAGATTCCTCAGGCTTTCCTCTCTGGACCAGACATGAATCTCAGGCGCCTTATTGAGTTGGTGGTTTTTATCCTAAACCACATCATCTCAGCCGCTGATACTGATTTCTTTGATCTGTAAGTTTTGCATTATATAAAGCTTTTTGTACTTTCCGTATGCTGCTGTTGGCCAAATTTTTTATAGAAGAATTGAAAAACGTTTTATTTTGAAGATTATATGCACTTTTTTTTTTGGCCTTTGGTTATCACTGCATTATTATTTACTTAATTTGGAGTTTTTGAGAGATCAGTGGGTTCTTGAAGCCTTAAACAAAGATATGGACGATAATTTCACATGGATAATTTCTGCATAACTTCTCGAATCATATAGCCTAAGAAACATAAGCAGCAAAGTTAAAAGTCTGTATTTGTTCAGCAAAATAAATGAGTCGAAAATTGTTCTAACCAAAGTTGGCATTCCTGAAGATGTATATGTACTTAATTGTTCTCATACTTGGGTAAGATCACTACTCAAACACATTTGGTTATAAGTTCTGAGACTCTTGTTCACCTTAATTATTCTCTTACTCTGGTGAGACATTCTTTTTCTCACCCTTTTTAACTGATCTGTGCATTGTTATCTCCATGCATAGGTCATTAAGGAGACCGGGAGAGAAGATGAACCGAACAATGATTTTAGCACCTATTCTGGGGATAATGCTGAATATCTTGGGTTCAGTTGGTTCAAACTCAGAGTCCTGCTACACCAGTCTGGCTGATCTGATTTCAGTGTTTTGCAGCATGGATTGTCCAGCAACTCTCCATTTTGGATTCCAATTTCTTCTCAACTACAACTGGGTTAGTTTATTTATTTTTATTTGTCATGTATTCTACATAACTACATTATTAAAGCATGCACAATAAGATAATATTCTTGTTGATTGCATATCACTATCAATAGGATTCTGAAACACATTCACAAATATCTAGTGAAGAATAAATTTTGGGAATTTTGTAGACAGCAATAATTTAAAAGGCCTCCCTAACAGAAAGCGTGAAGTGCCTTTTATACCCTTATCTTCCATTTTTGGCATTCGAAGAGTGAGATCACAGTGCAATCTTTAGCATTTAATGTGCTTGAAGTAAATGAGTTTAAAAGAACCTGAGTGAAATTATTATATAGATTTACTTGTACTTAAAATTAGCTTGTTCCCCTTTGCCAGAATAACATTCTCAGAGGTGACATTGCTGCGGTGAAACTTGCACAGCTGGAGGAGCTCTCAAGCTACTTTGGAAGCATGTCAGAGTCAGTTAGAGATATGGGACACTTGGCAGCCACCGAGGATGGGGACAACAACTGCTGTATATGCTACAATAGCGAATCAGATGCACTGTTTGAGCCATGTCATCATCGGTCCTGTTTTGGTTGTATATCTCGACACCTCCTAAACAGCCAACGGTGCTTCTTCTGCAATGCTACAGTGACATCTGTCACGAGGGTCTAGATAGGTTGTTGTTCTGTTTTTGGGCCATGCACCCAATTCTTTTTTCTTTTGTGGGTACTGGAAGGTGATGGAACCTGTGGCTTAATGTGTGTAAAGCAATAATTTGTGAAGGCGTTTTGGGAAACAATGATATAGATATGTAGATATAGGAATCTGTAGAAGGTGGGAAGATAGTACCACCATGATAGGATCATCATCCTAGGGGTGAATTTTGTAGTTCTCTAGGGAATTTCATTGTACATGTGAGATGCCAACAGAAATCAATATTTCTGCCTAGCAATGACAATAAGGTGTGGAAAACACAAAATTAGGCTTTGATGTGCGTATCATCTTTTCCTTCTTTTTTTGGGTTTATTGTGAATCGAGCCGGTTCTTTTTTCACATTAGAGGACACCGCTTAAAGAAGTAGTTGTTTCCGTGTTTGGGGAAGAGATTTTTAATGTAGTGTTTTACTAATTCATTGTAACATGTAACATCACTTTCTTTAGTAGCGGCGAATATTAGAATCCGCGTTCAACTCAATATTTACTTTGATTCTTTCAACGTTTTTATAAATAGGATTATATCATGGAGAATAATTGAAGTACTGTATTTGCTCACCATGTAACCCGGAATTTTTTTTAAGTTAATTTGAAGATATGTTACGTTACGTAGATAAACGCAAACTCGTTTTGTTAGTCAAATTAAAAGAAAAAGTGATATGTGGATTCTACCATTTTTTGTCCACGATATTGCAAACTCTATATTTTGTCAGACCATCATTAGATTAAACCAATAAAAGGGAACATTCCAATCTAACAGTCCAAGCCTGGTCAAAGTCAAGCTATGAGTCAAGTCGATCCACTCCTTTTATAATTCGCCCTTTCTATCACGCATGTATGGATACGGTCCATTCTGTTCATAAATGGAGAAATCACCTGCCTTAATGGAAGAGAAATATTTGATTTGTTTGCTACTGCTTTCTGAAGGATTGAAGCCAGAAACTCAACATAGCTAGTGAAGGAAGCATACGGCGTTTGAACAAACGTTCGTATACTAAAAACTCTGGGTTCATTTCAGGTCCAAGATACTTCTGTTACTCAAGTTGGTGAACTGAAAAAAAATGAACTTTTTTTTTCAGTCGAAATTCGATCAGAGGAAATGGCCGATAGAACTTCTTTAGGATTTAGAGCATTTTGGGTCTTGAAATGCTTGGGTTTGATTTAGGGTTAACTGTTTAAGGATTTTTGCAACTTCATGTTATAATAAAAAAAATGTTACAGAGTTGTGAATAAATTTCTTTCAAGTAATAACATGATATATCTGAATCGAGTCGCCTAGTAATTGATTAGGACTTTTTTCAAAATAGGCCTTGTTAATAATTTTTGTTCTTTCCGTTAAATTTTAATAGTAAATTTCTTTCAAGTCATACCTAATAATTCCCGAAGATAAACAAATTTGTGACGTGAAAGTGCTTTTATAAAAATGTCCGCCAATTAATCTTTAGTCTTCACATGTTTGATAAAAACTTATTTATCTTCAACCGCTTCTCGAATGTAATGATACTTGAGATTGATATGCTTGATTCGGCTATAGAACATCTAATCCTTCGACATGACAAAAACGGATTTGTTGTCACAAAATAAAACCGTAGCCGCATCTTGTTTGTCCCCCATATCTTATAAAATCTTTCTCAGCCAAACAATTTACTTAGTTGCTTCACTTGCCGATACATACTCGACTTCTACGGAGGAATGCGCCACTCTCTCTTACTTCTTCGAGGCTCACGAGAATACTCCTGATCCGAGTGTAAATGTATGTCTGGATGTACTTTTTATGTCATCCATATTTCCGGCCCAATCGCTATCACAAAAATTAAACAACTCCACATCTTTCTTTTCATTTCTTTCATACATGAGACCGAAATCTTTGATCCCTTATATATACCGTACTCTTTTTGCTCTTCTATATGGTCAAATTTCTTACAATGGTAACATTGAGTTTTTTCTTTGTTCAAACAATATTTTTCAATGTGATCCAATTTTATGCAATAATTGTATGTTCGAGTTTCTCTATTTTGGGTGTTACTTCTACCTCCCCTCTACCATTTTTATTGCTAGTTCTGTCATTTCCATCACCACAGGATGTATTCTCTTTGATTATATTTTGGTTAGATGACTTTTTAACATTAATCTTGGAAGACACTTTAAAAAAAAAAGGCACTAGATCTATTTAATCGTTGTTCATGCATTTCAAGAGAAACCATTAGATCTTGTATATTTAGAGTGGAGAGGTCTTTAATTTCTACAATAATAGCCACAATATTGTTGTACTTGGGAGAAAGACTAATTAGAATTTTCTCACAAATCGACTTATCAGTCAAATTTTCACCCAACTTTTTAATTTGATTTACTAACTCAATTGCCTTAGAGAAATATTCTTTCAAAGTCTATTTCTCCTTCATTTGCAAATTTTAAAAATCTCTCTTAAGAGTTAAAACGTTTTATGACTTTAACCTTTTCGGTACCTTGAAATTCATTTTGTAATATTTGCCATGCTTCTTTCGAACTTGTTGCCCCAATTATTCTTGGAAAAATCTTATCGGTGATGGTTTGTTGAATTAAATAGAGAACCTTCGCGTCTTTCTTCTCACACGATGCCTTGACCGTGTCTTTTCCCTTCTCGTCATTTTTCTCTACAAATCATTCTTCTACTATCTCCCATAAATCTTATGAGATAAAAAAACCTTCATCTTAATACTCTAATAGTCGTAGTTCTTACCGTCGAAGATGAGTGGCACACCTTGCGGCCCCCATGCACACCTTGCATAGCCATCATGCTCTCAACTTTTTTTAACACACTTCAATTAGAGGAACCTCGCTTGAACTCTCATATAACCTACGCTCTGATACCATTTTTGTTGATCTATTCAAGGCTTTTGTTATTTTGTTTAATACTTTAGTGGAAGAGGAAAAGAAAAAAACTCTTAACATAAACTTTGTTTCTATTTTATTGTTCTCCTCAACTCTCATACAAACAACTCTATTTATAGACTATATGGTGCCCTTTAAAAACCCTAAAATATAAATGTCTGACATAAATATCAAGTGCATAAATTGCACAACCCAACATGACCCTTAAAAACACAAACATTTAATCTATCTAGAAAATCCAAATACATTCACCTAACCATTTTACTAAATTTCTTTTTCCCAAAAACATTAATTTCAACATGAAGTGCAGAAATCGGGCAAACCTTCCACCGCAATATAGTACGGCTGTTGGGGTTCTGCAACGAAGGGTCCCACAGGCTTCTCATTTTCGAATTCATGAACAACGGATCTCTCAACGGTTGGCTTCTTAATAACACTGTGAAACCAAGCAGGAACCAACGGGTCCAGGTGGCTTTGGGCATCGCAAGAGGTCTACTGCACTTGCATGAAGAATGTAGCACACAAATCATCCACTGTGCTGTGACATGAAGCCCCAAAACATTCTCTTGGATGATAACCTGATGCTGAAGATCTCCGACTTCGGTTTGGCGAAACTGCTAAAGACTGACCAAACGAGAATGAACACCAGGCATCAGAGGAACAAAGGGGTATGTAGCGGTAGAGTGGTTCAAGAATGCCGGGATCACATCAAAGGTTGATGTGTACAGCTTCGGCATAATCCTACTAGAGATCGTGTGCTGCAGGAGGAACGTGGAGCAGGAGATTGATGATGAGGATCAAATAGTGCTGGCATATTGGGTCAACGATTACTACCAGAATGGGAGGCTCGATTTGGTGGTCCCCACTTGGGATGAGGAAGCGGCTCAAGACATGAGGAGGATCGAGAGGTTTGTCAAGATATCACTGTGGTGCATCCAGGAGGAGCCGTCGCTTAGGCCAGATTTTCTTGACACCCATCTATATAATGAATATATCCATGCTCAAGATAGCTCAGATGCTTGACGGAGCTGTTGACATTCCTATACCTCCGGACCCGTCCTCCTATTTCAGTACCATTCAGTAGTTGTGCTGATATGATATATCGTGTTAGCAATACACAGAACAGTAATACCACAATAAGGAGTTTGCACATTGTGCATACTCGTCTATGACTCTATGTAGAATTTTAGGAATCCAATATCTAGTTACGAATTGATTGTCTGTATTATATGTTGAAGAGACCAGTACGGGTACTGGTACAGAACCTTTACAGGAGCAGCGTCACCTAGTGACATAATGCATTTTCTCGTATATTTTCTCCTGGTTTTTACGCTTTTAGGAGTTTTCCATGTCCTTTCCATCTGAATGCAATTAATCAAAGCTGTCGAGTCAAAGCTTGTTTAGAATTGGTAGATATTGTTGCTGTGTCTATTCTTCTGCCTGCAGAGCTAAACCAATTGCCTGGTATAAGTAATATTTTCTCATGTAATGATTTTTTGATGAAACCAACAATGGAGATATGCTTTCTCTCTCTTATGTTTCTTCGTTATCGAAGTCTATTACATAAATCGGTAACTAAAGATTTTTTTCTTTATAGGATTTATACAATGCATCAGAGATTAAATTAAAAATGAAAAGAGACAATGAGTCTCCTTGCCTAACTCTCCCTTACAATCAAAATATTCTCCTAAACTGTCATTAATATTAATATATATCCTACTGCTATTGCTATGTAAAATATTTTTTATTTATGTAATCCACTGAGTGTCAAAGTTCCTATGATCTAAAATCTTTAAACGAAAATCCCAATAAACTCAGATATTCTTTTTAAAATTTAATTTAAAAAGAACACTTTTTAGTTTTTTTCTTCTTAGTTGTGTGTAAGGCTCCATGTGCACAAACAAGTATTCTTTTTAGAAGTACCAATAAACTCAGATATTCTTTTCCCTCTTTTCTAAAACAAGCGCTCAAATAACCCTTTATACTGTTTTTCTTCTTCTTTTCAACACTCTCCGTACTAATTATTAATTTTATAGAACTCTATCCCCTCTTTAGACAAATTTCACCATATATTTGCCTCGATTTTTAAAAAAAAATGAAAGTAAATTTACATCAACAAAAAGTTAAAATACTCTTAAAAAAAGATATTTATTGGTATGTTAGAATAATACTTTCAATTATATGTGTTATCTATATCCATATAAATATAGAACCCTTAGTAATGATTAACAATCGTTGCTTTAGGGTTCTATATTTATATGAATATAAAAAATATACTATAAGAATATGTTTACTATATTCATATAAATATGATTACCTCATAGTAATGGCTAGCAATCATTGCTAGGGGTAACCATATTTATATGGAAATAAAATATATACCATTTTGTCTAAAATTCTATTTTTTTTTTTTGTAATATCATAGGCATTTATGATAGAAAAAACTGAAAATTAACATTACTACGCTATTTTATAGTTTTTCTTTTTAAAAAAGAAGAACTTACAAGTTATATTAGTTTCTGCTTTACAACTAATAAAAAGGGAGAGAATATAATATAGCAAATGACTAATGAGTTTAGTTTAAGTGATAGAAAATAAGATCCCTTCCCTAAAACTAATTGTATTAAAACAAGGTCCCATGTTTTTGACTGTTGGGTGGAGAACTAGGAAAGTCTAAAACCTAGCGACCAAAATCAGCGTTCATTTTCAGATAAACTCTGGTATGCAGCGGTGGCAATAGAGTTAAGTTGGATCGAGTTTGGTATGCAGCGGTGGCAATAGAGTTAGGTCGAATTTTTATCCAAGATTTCAGATTACAGAGTCAGATTGGATAGTTGGAATATTGGCTTTGTATAACTCTAGTCGATTTAGTCAATTTGGGTGGGATTTTAGATTATCTGATTTTGAATAAGGTTGGCTCGATTTGTTTGTTTCCTAGAAAAAAATTATACAATAGTGAAGGTACAAAAATTGACACTGAAGATTTTTTTTCCCTTTTGAGGCTGCAAATTGTGTGTTTTTTTTTTTATATTTTAATGTTTTTCGCTTTTTTCCTACAAATATAATACTTCCACTATTGTCTCTAGCCCTAATTCCTGATAGACAATTTTATAAAAGGGTACTTGCGTTTGCTTGGCAAATATCAGGCAGCTACGAGTGCTCCCAGGAGTGGTGAATGCACGTTACTTTACGGGATAAAATAATTAATCCATGAATTTAAATCGTTATCATTCTGACCATTCTGACCATCACACGAATTTGACGGTTTAAATTTACAGACAATTATTCTACACCATAAAGTATCATAGAGAATGCAAACTCATGAGTGGTGAGCTCAAAACGAAACTAGAAGCAAAATTGAAGAAACAAATCAAATTATTTCTTGTGAATAAAAAATGTAAATGCATTCAGTTTTATGTACATTCACTATGCCTTTATTTTTAAATTTTTATAAACACAAAATTTAAAAATAAATTATGAAAATTTAGCTATTAAATTTAATTTATGTCACTTAAATTTATGAATACATTAAAATTATGATATTTATATATTATTTTTATTTGACATCAGTAACTTATAAGAAATGCATTAATGAGATTAATTTCTCAACGTTAATTTCTTACTTTACTGACTCGTATAAAAAGAAAATGGAAAATAAATAATATTTTAAATATAATATGGATTAAATTTAATGATTTTATTTTAATATTTGAGCATCAAATTTTAGTTATTAAAAATTTAAAAATCGGAGGCGTGATGAAGATACAATAAATGAAAGCATTTGACTCTTCTAAAAAAAATATTGATAATTTAATTCACAAGTTAATATATTGTTTTTCTCAATTGAATCGCCATAGATTGCCAACCTAGCCTGCCATATTTGGAAATTATATCACCCAAATTTCAAATTAATAAATCCATCGATCTTTCTATTTTACATTTCTCTGTGTTCTTCAGCTTAAACTTTAATTGATATTTTTAAGTTATACTTGCCATTCAACTGTAAATATATTAACAAAATGAGCAGTTTTATTACTTGTATTTTTTATCCTCTCCGAGATGAATGTCGAAAATTTGTCGCGGCTATCTACTAGTGAATGTATTCTTTGGTTCTCTGTTTCTCTGTTCTTTGCCAAGGCAGCCAACATAAATTCACAATACAATGGGTCGCCAACACCAAAATTCCAAAATGAAAACAGAATGCGAAGATCACAGTTTCTCTTCGTATGGAGAGGTAAGGCAAGGCAACCCACACACTCCCCTTGAATTTATTAAGGCGAGATACCGGTCCTTTCCCTTGTCCAAGCATCCAGTTTTAGTAAAACCAATGCGCTAATTAGTTCAGCATTTCATTCAAGCACTACCAATATAAAACCCAACATCCTTGCTGAAAGCAATCATCGATCCCAACTTTATGCAAATAAAAATGCATACTTCTTACTGGTTCTTCCTCCTTTTCCTCTCGCACCTCACTCTCTCTTTCTCGCTCGACTGCAATGCAGCCGACCGCAGAGCCCTCTTAAACATAAAATCCGAGCTCGGCGATCCATCGGAACTCTCGACATGGCTACCCGCCACCAACTGTTGCACCTGGTCCAATGTATATTGTGATGATGATAATATCGGCCGTATAAACACCATCTATCTCTTCTCCCTTAATATTTCAGCTAAAATCCCACCATCCTTGGGCGACCTTACGGAACTGACAAGCATCCAGGTGCAAAACATACCTGGCCTCTATGGTACCATTCCTTCTTCCTTCTCTAAACTCACTAAACTCGAGCTACTCGACTTAGTTAATACTTCTATCTCTGGCACCATACCCGACATTCTCTCTCGTACCAATCTCGATGCACTAGATCTTTCTAACAGCAAGTTCTCAGGCCCCATACCACTGTTTTTGACAAAGTTGGCCAATCTTCGGTACCTAGATCTTAGTGGAAACCACTTCTCCGGCACGATCCCTCCAGGTCTACTTCATGGGACGCGTTGTTACCTGTACTTATCCCGCAACAATCTCACCGGAGAAATACCTAAGGATTATGGAAATGGAGATATCAACACGATTGATTTGTCGCACAACAGACTAACCGGTGATGCTTCATTTTTGTTCGGAATTACAAAACCGATGACCAAGATCGACTTGTCATGGAACCAACTAGATTTTGACTTGAGCCAGACATTGTTCTCCCAAAATTTGGAGTATCTGGATCTGAGTCACAATAAGATAAAGGGAAAAGTACCCAAATCCCTCCAGAATATACGATTAAGTTTTCTGAATCTAAGTTATAATGAGTTATGTGGGAAGATACCGAAACGAAGGTTCATGATACATCACCAAGCGGATGCCTACAATCATAACAAATGCCTATGTGGTGCCCCATTGCCACCTTGCAAGCCATGATCCAATTGCCACCTTGCAAGCCATGGTTATCTTTTATTTTGCATATATACTTAAGACTGAGAGTACTTAATTAATTTCATATCAATAAAATAATATAGTTTGATATTGTGCAAATGATCTAGCATCTCTCAAGTGGCGGCTCATTAAAATGACCTCAAAGAAATTATGAGTTCAGCCTCCAAAACCACAAAATAAAATTTGTAACTCTCATTTTTCTCTCAAAAAAAAAAAATGGTTTGATTGTTCGTTATATTATGTTGGGTCATTTTTTAATCTGTTTCAAATTTTTTTTAACATTTTGTCCCATGTTTCTTCATATCATTCTCAATCCTCGATATATGCTTTTTAAGTTAATCCAACATGTATTAAACTATTATCCATATATATAGTAATATATAATAATATTTAAATCTGAAATGCTGTCCTTAATGTTGTACTAATATCTTATCCGTACATTGCTATAATGCACGAAAAGTGCCCTAGCGGCATCCTCCCGGAATGCGCAAAGCATTGCCCCGACAATATCTTTGAGAGCATTGGGCTTTCAAAAATATACAAATTCATATCTTCATATAAAAAGAAAGAAAATAAAAATAAAGATAATGTTGTAGTAAATGTAAATTTCAATGATAAATATATAATTAATATAAAATAAATATAAAATTGAGAGAAAAATTGACATTCAGAATTTAAGAGAAGTTAAAATTCATAATTGATGATGATCTAAGAATAAAAGGAAACCTGCTAAATTATGCGGCATTTTGTGTAACAATTAAAATTGAGAGAAAATTATAATTTTAATACAAATGATCATAGAGATAATAACATTATTTGACGAATAACTCAATGCAAAGACTAATATTAGTTGTAGAAATTCAATAAAATATCTGAATCATTACAGGATTAAAATACTTAAATACTTAATAAGGAGTAGAGATATTGAACTTTAGAAATGTGTGATGTTATTCGTTATACATGATATGCCGTTTTTTTATAGAACTGTAGTATGAGTATCTTATATATTTTTCTATATTTAAGTAACAGCTAAAGATTTAAGAGTCCAGTGACTTAGTGATTTTTTTCTATAATTAAATAGCAAATACCCTCTAATATCTGACGCTTGAGATCGATTATTTTTGCATATGAGCGGTTCAGATTCCTCCAATTTTGTGCTTTTTCGTTGGTTTCGATCTCTCGCTCGATTTACCTCCCCCCCCCCCCCCCTGCTCGCGCAATGTTAAAATCCAATAAAATAAAAAAAATAAAAAATAAAAAAGACAATGTAATGAAATCACAAAAAAGGAAAAAAAAAATCTTCCATGCCGCATACAAAGGAATTGCAATTAAGGTAACTCAGTCTGGCTCCGACGGTATTTGGTCAGAAGGATCCTAGAGGCTAGAGCCTGAGATCTTTTTTTTTTTGAAGAAAATATGAAGGTGAGGACTTCAAATTTCATTAAATTGATCACAAAATGTGATCTGATTGTACCAAAAAACATAAAAAAAGAAAAAAAAAAGAAATTACAATTCAGCCAAGGCTGTACCAGTGACTACCGAACAACATGTAGTGGTGAGGCCTTTACCAGTAAGTAAACCTTGTTTGCAAAATGTTATAGAGCCCTCCATTTGACATGATCAATTATGAAAGATTTGAGTTATAGTCCTTGTGTAGTCTCTTCCTACGGTGAGTATACCTCCTCCGCTTCGTTCGTCTATTAAATCCAATCCTAGGTATGTGTTGGAAGTGTTCTCTGCAGTGGGAACCATGCTGTAAGTTCTTCGATAATTTCATGTGTTAGATGTTGTTAATTTTGTTGTTTTTCCCTGAAAATTCTTGAACACCGTTCTCTCCATAGCACAAAGCTGAATGTTATCTGCAACCTTTTTTGTTTTTTGTTACCATGTGTTTTGATCACATCATGGTAGTCTCCTTGACAAAAGGTCATTGTGAAGTTGGTAGTCATCATGTAATGTCATGTAATGTCTGATGAGTAGTCTTCGGACATTCATTGCATATGCGCATTCAGAGAATAAGTGTGTTGCTGTTTAACTTCTTTTCTACACATATAGTCATGGGCGGATGCAGGATTTTAGTCGGGGGGGGGGGGGCAAATATCGGATTGTAATAGTTTAACGGGTTTAAATCCATTAACTAATCGGGTACTAAATAAAATAATAATAATTTAATATATATTCTTACCTAATAAAAAATTTATTAGAATAATAACATTTTATATATTAAAAATAACAATAAAATAAACCTCAAAGTAATAGATAATCAAATTGATGAAGAAAATTTTTGTCTATAAAACTTTATATTTTGATATCTTTGCAATAATTATTTTATTATATATGATATTAAATATTTTTTTCTCAATAAAATTAATCAGACAATCCAGGGGGGCAAAAATAATTTCCAAGAGGGGACAAACTACCGAAAGTATTACTGAAAAACACTGTTTTTCAAAATCCAGGGGGGGCCGCTGCCCCTCCGGACACTATTGCATCCGTCCCTGCATATAGCACATATTTGGGATCATCCATCCTTTTTTGATGAAATTGTTTATTGTGAGTAGCCTATTCTGAAGCAGAAGCCATGCAAAAATTGCTACTCTGAAGAATGATTTGCCAAATAATCTCCATTTGGCTAGCAATGTATGGCCCTTCTTGACTTGACCGTGTATACTCCTGCTTCATTCCATTTCCTACGAATTTGGTCTTTTGGCAGCTCATTAAATTGGATTGGTGGAAGTGATTGCATAAGATGTCTTTTCTGATTCAATGCTTCCTGAGAAAGTGGTTTCCTGAAAGAGAGCTACCAATTGTTATGTTGCCATGCCTCCCTGACCATTACATCCTGATGTTCAACAAATGTGAACAAGATTTGGTATTTCTTGCTGAGTATTTTCCCTTGCCAATTATCTAACCGAAACCTTGTCTTTTCTCCATTACCTATTTCAAATTCTGTTGAAATGAGGAAGAAACAATCCATTTGTCTTAGCATTTGTCACAATGGAGTGGTCTGCCTGTGCAACCATGGTCTTGTGTTTTGAGCCATTGTGTATAGTGAATGCAGTATCCATTCTTCTTTGTACAATCATTTCCATATTGTTTTGGCCAAGAGTGCTCGATTCATTATTGTGAAATCTTTCACACCTAGCCCCCTCATATATTTCGATTTTATGACTATCCCCTATGACACTAGGTTCATAGTTTGATTTGCGGTGTGCTCCTTGTGTCCATGCCATAAGAACTTTCTTCTTATCTTGTCAATTTCTTTTATGACCTATTTAGGCAGAAAAAATGTCGACATGAAGAATAGGGGCATAGATGTCAACGTTGAGTTCAGTAATGTAAGTCTTCCTCCACTAGATAACAGTGATAATATATTATGTATCTTCTGTATCAGTTGTCGATAATATATTTTTCGGAGTTTCTTATCAGAGAAGGGCATTCCTAAGTACTTAAGTGGAAATGATGCTGCTTTACACCCCATTATATTTGCTAACTACTGAACTCTATCATTCTCTACTGATGTGATCAGTAGTTCTGATTTGGCAAGATTTACTTACAATCCAGAAATTTGTCCATATAATTGCAAGATGATTTTTAATGCACTTATCTGTTCTTCACTTGGTTGCATAATGAATAAAGTATCATCCGCATATAACAAACATTGGATGCAATCCAGAAAAGGTTTCTGTATTATTTTCTGTTGTGTCAGTATTTCTATCCTTCGTGGTAAAAAATCCGCTGCTAAAATGAAGAGATATGGCGAGAAAGGGTCCCTTGTCGAATGCCTCTCTTTAGTGCGATTTTCTTGCCTGCCACTGAGTTTAACAAGACTTGAGATGTTCCTTTCAGCACTGATCTTTCTATTCATGAAACCCATTGATGTGAGAATCCTTTGGCTTGCAGCATTTGTTACGAAATGTCCAAGATAGTGTGTCGAAAGCTTTATAGATGTCTGCTTTAAACAAGCAAATATGTTTGTTGTGTTTGGCTGCCATGGTAACCACATCCTGGGCATATAGAAATCCTTAATTTATATGTCTGTTCTTCATGAATCACGGCTGTGCAGTCGATATTAAATGTTGCATTTTGTTCTGCAACCTATTTGCTAGTAACTTTGAGAAACATTTTTGCATGGAGTTGAGGAGACTAATGGATTTAAAATCTTATATTTCAATTGCCCCTTCCTTTTTAGGTATAAGCACGATATAAGAGTCATTGAGGGGATCCATGTCTTGGTCAGGAGATGTGAGTACATTGTTGAAAGTTTGGAGCATATCCGGCATAAGTATGTCTTTAAATTTTTTGAGAAATTCTCCTGTGTATCCATCTAGCTCTGGGGCTTTATTATTTGGCCATCTCTAAATAACGATTTCTAGTTCCTTTCGTGTAAATAGCCCTTGGATATCTCTCATGTGTTCCTCTTGATTTATGATCAGATTCTTCCAATTATATTGCATTTGTTGATCATGATCTGTGCCTATAAGACTGTAAAAATGATGATGAATGATTTTTGCCTTTTTCTTATGTTCATTGTGTGCTTGTCCCTGTGCAGTAAGTATATCAATATTATTTTTATATTTTTGATGTGTTGCAACCTAATGAAAGTACCTGGTGTTTTTATCTCCCAGCTGTATCCAATTTCTTTTGGCTCTTTGTTTCCATTTATGTTCCTCTTGCATTGCTAATTGCTGAAATCTTTCTTTGATTAGAGGCTTTAAGAACTTTTCAATTTCGTTCAAGCCTCTTTGCTCTGCTTGTTGATCTAGCCACTGTAAGCATTCCATACAATTTTTAAATTGTTGATCCCAAGCATTGTTATTTTTCTTTTTCCATTGTACAATTTTTTTCTCACTTCAGTTAGCTTTTTGTGTAGCTCCTTGGGGTTGCTTGCTGTTGGTTGTTGTTGCCATTGTATTGTGACCAACTGTATGAATTCCTCTTGTGCGAACCAAAAATTTTCAGTTCTAAAAATATTTGCACAAGGAAATTTTATTTTACTGCTGCACATGATTGGACAGTGATCCGAGGAGGCATTTGGCAAATCTTTTTGCATAGTATTTGAGAAATTTTTAGCCCAGTCTGTTGGTATTAAGAATCTGTCTAACCTAACAAATGATAAGTTCTCTATCGTTGCACCATGTGTATTTTCTCCCTTTGAGTTGCAGATCTATGAGCTCTAGCGAGTTTACTAGTGTCTGGAATTGTCTCATCTCATGCTGAGTGAGATTTTGATTGGATTTGTCTGATACCTGTAGTGTAACATTTAGGTCACCTGCCACAATCTATGGCATTTGCATGTGAGGTTTTGCCTACTGTAGCTCTGTGTAAAAGTGCATTCTTTGATTGTTATTAGTCGGCCCGTATGTTGCTGTAAACTTGATGATAGTGTTGTCCATGTTTATGGCTAAGTCCAATGATATTGTATATTGTCCTTCAATTTGAGCTAATTTTGTAAATATTTGCGATTTCCAAATTAACAACACTCCACCTGTTGTCCCTTGTGCATTAATTGTGAGAAAGCTATCATATGCACTTCCCACTATCTCTTTCAAGATAGTTGTATCTATATTTTGAAGTTTTCTCTTGCAATGTTACAATATGTGGTCTATGCAACATTATATGCTTCCTCACTGCAATCATCTTGGTCTTATCATTTAAACCTCTTACATTTCAAGTTAGAAAGTTTAGATTGAGTGCATCAGTCATGATAAAAGATTTGTTCAACCTCAATGGTTACATTGCATATCCTATTTCTAGTACTCATGCTTTCTAATTCGGTTGCTCCTCCTACCAGCCTTGTATCACAAAATAATTGTAACAACCTCTCATAACTTGCTCTCTCCCTTAATTTTCTATTACAAACTACTAGTGCACTAATTTTCTTACTTAACATCAGCATGGGAGACCTACTGTCGATATGTACTTTTGCTCTGCTTGTATGCTTATTCATAATGAGTCTCTGAACGGGCCTGTTGGTAATTGAATTTGGTTATCGACAGTAGTGCTGCTTTGATTGTTGTATCCACTTGTTGTTTAATAGTGACGGTACAATTGATTCCAGTTTTGATCAAGGTTTGTTTTGCAAAATCGCCATCAATAGATTATTTTCTTTCTTTGATTTTGAGCTGCATCCCCTTCCCTCTAGCACATTGGTTGTGCTTGAAAAATCTTCTCTCCTGGGTAGCATACTTCTTGTGCCCTTTGATGTGGTGTTTTATAAGGGCCCAATCTCTTTTCTCTAAGCCTTGCACTCCTTCTTGTAGGAGTCATATGATCTGCTTTAAATGTTGGCTCGTCTTTCATTTGACCTATTTGACTAGGTCTTTCCTCTTGTTGGGTCTGCATTGCTACAATGTTGGGCCTTTTTTATATAAGAGCGAGGTTTTATAGGTCGTGCAATCCTGCCATAATAAAATTTGAAATGTTTGAAGAGACGGATAACCGTTGTAGTTGTATTGTCATTTTAAGACACGTTATAGGTCCGCTCCCTGCTATTTTCATCATGACTTTGCATTCTATGGTTATCTGTGTGATGTAACACGCATTCAATGCTTTAATATTCGTTGCACTTTCAGATTTTTTGAGAGTGACCATTCCTTCTGCTAGGTTGGCTCCTATTATATTGCCCTGATCTTTTGTGGCATCCTCTATGGAAAAGTATCTTATCATCTTCACTGATCTGTGGCTGTTTTGGAACCCACTCGGCACTGATTTTCTTCTTTGCCCGCCATAACAACTTTGCATTGTTTTGACAAGTCTGCCTTCTTCTACGAGAGGTAACATTAGTCATTTCGACGTGCGGGTCCACTGGCTGTGATTGAGGCAGTGGCGTGTGTGAACCTGCTTGGGAGCCAACTGGTAGGACCAGTGAGTGCACCTCCTATGGTAAGTCATTGTCCTGATCAAAGTCCGGCGGGAATGGTCCGTCTTGGATCTCTCTCCAATTGTGTAAGGTGGTTCTGACTATTGCCGAGTGTTGAGAATTGATTCAAAATATATTTTTAGAATATTTTTTATTTAGGAAATTATTTTGATAAAACTAATTTCAGCAAAGACATAGAATAATTATAGGGTTATTTTAGGAAAGACAAGAGCTAAAATTAGTAGATAATTATATTTAGAAAGTAATTGAGTTTGTGGGGTAATTTATAAAAAGTATTGGATGATATTTTAGTATTGTAGTAGAGTTAATTTAAGAAAGTTCTATGCTATATAAACCATAGAACATTATGCAATTGTATGTCTCCAATATGCAATGAATTGAGAAGAAAATTTCAGCGGAAATTATTTATTTGTTTATTTGGTGGTCCTTGCATTATTCCAACAATTTGGTATCAGAGTCAAATGTGAGATATCAAGGCAGATCCGTCCATTGCAGAAAATATGAGCGTTTCAAATTCGTCGATTCCGCTGTTCAAGGGAGACAACTATGAGTTCTGGAGCATCAAGATACAAACTTTGCTCTCAAGTCGCAAGGTCTATGGGAATTGGTAGAGATGGAAGCACCGAGCATAGATCCCACACCAATAGAAACAGTGAAGCGTGATGCGAAGGCGTTGTTCTTTATTCAACAAGCCGTACACGACACAGTGTTCATGAAGATTACATCAGCAGAAACAACAAAAGAGGCCTGGACTATTCTGAAAAAAGCATTTCAGGGAAGTTCTAAGGTAGTTGTCATCAAGTTACAGGGCTTGAGACGGGAGTTTGAGACGTTGAACATGAACCAAGACGAGTCAGTTCAATCATTTCTCACACGAGTTACAACAATAGTCAATCAAATCCGTAGTTGTGGAGAAAATCTTTCTGAAAAGATAGTTGTGATGAAGGTGTTGCGTAGTTTGACAACCAAGTTCGTTCATGTGGTAGCAGTGATTGAAGAGTCCAAAGACTTATCCACCTACATGTTTGATGAGTTAATGGGATCACTACAGATCCATGAAACTCGACTCAACAGATCTGAAGAGAAGGATGATTCTAAGGCGTTCTTCATCAAAAGCAATTCAAGTAGAGGAAGTGGTCACAATGGAAGATGTCCTGGAAGAGACATGAGCAGCAGAAACAACCAACAATACTCTAATCAACCGAAGAAAGACATGGAGTGTTATTATTGTCACAAGAAAGGGCATATAGAAGCATATTGTTATAAGAAGCAAAGGGAAAAAAGTCAAGTGGAATGCTACTATTGTCACAAGTTCGGTCATGTGCAAGCCAACTATTACAAGAAGAAAAGAGAGGAAAGGCATGCAAGCTTTGTTGAAGAGAAAGACAATCATGCATGGTTGTTTATGGTCAAAACCGTTGTAGTTTTATATGTGAGTAAAAACACTAATGTGGTAGTAAAAAAAAAAACCTCTGAAGACCTATAAACTTATTTTTAGTGAAGACATAAGGTGAGATCATATACCAACAGGTACCACAATGAGTAAGGTACGAGAGATTGTAAGTTATAAGTATTCTGGCTTGAAAAATTTTCTGATAAAATATCGTGACAAGGTGGGTGATTTGGTAACTATCACAATAGCTGAGGAATTAAATTTGGCTGAAGAATCGGCTGATCCTCAAAGCTCAGTCCGTCTATATATTTCAGAAGGAATGAAATTGTACTTTGAGGCGGTTGTGTGTGAAGAGACACAAGAAAAATTTGAAGTTGTGCAAGGAGAACTTGAGATTCCCGATAAAGAGGATATCATGACGAGTATTGATAATGGGAATGAGCATGTGAAATATGTAGAGTGCTTAGAAAGAGGAAGGAAGATATCAGGACTGATGAGGCTGATTCCGATCAGATCAAAAAAAGAGGATTTGACAAAAGAAGCCAGTCAGATAATAATTTTGTAAATATGGCGATGTGTCAAGCAATTTGGTTGGGACATATACTTATTGATTTTGAGCATGTAGCAGATATACATACGAAGGCATTGACAAGAAGTAAATTTGAACAATGCCTTCATATGTATATCTGCTACATGCTCAAAATCAATAAGTATATGTCCCAACCAAATTGCTTGACACACTGCCACATTTACAGCATTATACTCAGCTTCTTTTGTCAAATCCTCTTTTTTTGATCTGATCGAAATCAGCCTCATCAGTCCTGATATCTTCCTTCCTCTTTCTAAGCACTCTACATATTTCACATGCTCATTCCCATTATCAATACTCATCATGATATCCTCTTTATCATTCCCATTATCAAAACTGAGTTGAGTTGGAGTTATTTCGACTCGTGGCTCGACTCGGCTCGAATAATAATAATTTATATGCTCTTTTTTCTGTCAAACTCTAATATGATAATTCATCTCTCATCATCTCACCATTTCAGTAGTTTAAGGACTTCTCTTACTCTTTAGTGACTCGACTTGTATATATCTGGCTCGATAGTTTTTTACTGGTCCATTTGTTCAAATTAGTGCAGCAAAAATATCATTAAAAACATAATTTATTGATATACTAACTTTGTACCAACTCATGTACCGGTCTTATAGATATACCAACTTTATAGTTTGTAGATGTACTAAATCTAAATGTTAACCTAGCCAACATATATGTATTAGCTCGTGAGCCAGCTCGCAAGCTGGCTCAAATAGTAATGAGCCAAGTTTGAACTATATTTTTTAGTTCGAAGTATTTCATAAATTTAACTCGACTCGACTCAAATTTTCATGAGCTAAAATTGAGTTAAGCCTGACTCGCTCGAACTCGACTCGTTTTACAACCCTACTCTTCTATCATCTCTCCAACGATCACTCCTGATAACTCTTCCAATGATCTCTCCAGCGATTTGTTTCATTTCTCCGACGATATTTTTCGTCTATCCAGTGACTTGTTTCTTCAAGGAAGACAGAAAATATTTTGAAGAAAAAATATATTGTCCTATTGGTTTGTCATAAATAGATGGTTTAGTATATTATTATTCTTTAAATTGATTATTGAATACTCATCTCGTACTAAATGATATTTACTGTTGTGAAATTGAATGTATTGATTTGTATATTTATGACATGAATAATTTTATTTCATTTACTTAAATATAAGAATCTAATATATTAATACATGATGTATTTATTTAAATATCGAACACATATATTTAAACACTTAATGCATACATCTAACATCTGACGTGTATATCAAAACACGTAATATGTATATCTAAATAGCAAATTCACTTATTTAAATGTATTATTTATATATATATTTCTGATTCACTCATTTTAAATATCAGATTATTAAAATATGTAAATCACTTGTCTAAACATCTAATTTAATTGCAAAAATAACGCACCTGAAAGGACATGATGATTTGCTTTTAGAGGGTGTGGATGAGCGTTGAGACTTTTTTTTTTTAGCCGGTTGGACCATAATTTTTTATTAAAAATAAAAAAATAGTTAGAAAGATTTTTGTAGATTTGACTTGAGATATTATTAGTGGCCTTCAAAATCTATATTGGTCGTCGTAGAATGAGTTAAAGATAAAATAAAATTATAAGATGGATCCAATGAAGTTGTGAACATTCGGCCCATTGATAGAAGCCTTCAAAATAATCACATGGGCCTAGAATGAGGGATCAGGATGTAAAGTTAGCAAAGAACCGAAAGAAATAAACCAAGGTTCAGAAGCAGCTTATAAATAGAGACAACATGTTTTCTAGGGCTTTGCTGCTTCCACTCCAGGTGAAAAACCCCAGCGCCGCAAAATGGTATTTCCTCTTTCTTTGATCTGACCATCGCTCGTTTATGTTTTTTTCATTTTTGTAGCAATGATTGTAAATGAGTTCTTTCAACTTTTCAGGCCCCGAAGAAAGGTGTGAAGGCTCCAGCGAAGAAGAAGGTTAGATTTCTCGATAATTTCTGTTTCAATTTTGCCTAGTTCTGTTATTTTTCTTCATTTTAGAATCATACACACGTATAATAAAAAGCCCGGAACCTGCAACCCAGGTTACCTTGTATTCCATCATTATCTTAATATTTTTCTAGATTTATGTGATTTATTTCTGCATCTGAACCCTTGCTGTTTGAATACCAGGAGAAGGTCTCAAACCCCCTATTTGAGAAGAGGCCCAAGCAGTTCGGCATTGGTGGAGCGCTGCCACCAAAGAAAGATCTCTCCCGATTCGTCAAATGGCCCAAGGTAGTCCGCATCCAGCGACAGAAGAGGATACTCAAGCAGAGACTCAAGGTCCCACCGGCTTTGAACCAGTTTACCAAGACCCTTGATAAAAATCTGGGTAAGATACTGATTCCTGCATGATTGGTTATCTTTTTATTCTTTGTTGCTGTTGATAGAGTCCTATATACTGATTGTGTTTGAAAGTGTTAGTATTTGAAGCTGGAAATAATCCCTGGTAAGGTAGTTATGTATTTAGCTGACCGACGCTACTTGTTTCATAACATTGCATGTATTATATGAACCACATGTACATATTTGTTATGATGTACCCATTGAGTTGGACTGTAGCAAATCTTTTTCACCTGGTGCACAACAGCATTTTGGAATGCTCTTTTCTGTTGTACAGTCCAGTTGGTCATTTTATACTTATTGAAATCTATATACTAATTAAAAGCTGCATTTTACCAAAATATTTTTTACCTGAATTTACTTGCAATGCAATTAATTGCTCAACTATGATCCATTATTGTTCCTTACATTTTCAGCTACAAATCTGTTTAAGATGCTCTTGAAGTACAGACCTGAGGATAGAGCAGCCAAAAAGGAGAGGCTGCTTAAGAGGGCCCAGGCTGAGGCTGAGGGCAAAACTGTCGAGATCAAGAAACCCATTGTGGTGAAGTACGGGCTAAACCACGTTACTTATCTCATTGAGCAGGTATGTCAGTTATCTTTTGCCCCTCTTGTATGGTTGTATGAGTCTTTGTAAAGCTTTTAGGGTTGCAACATGAAGTTTGTCATCCCCACAGACACCTTTTTTAGCCAGCTAGGATAGAAGGTTTTAGTTATTAGGAATTGTAAGCACATTTTGACCAGTATATTATCTGTTAGTTTCTTATTGGTTGAAAAAATGGTATCTGAATGTTTGCTAGTAGAAAGTCCAACATTTTGCCAAAGGAGCTATTATCATTCATTATGTTTGCTGTTTGTCTAATTATGAAATGATAATAATTGCAGAACAAGGCTCAGCTGGTTGTGATAGCACATGATGTGGATCCCATTGAGCTGGTGGTTTGGCTCCCTGCCTTGTGCCGCAAAATGGAGGTCCCTTACTGCATTGTGAAAGGGAAATCCCGTCTCGGCCAGGTGCATATACTTCTGATGTTCTTGTTTTTACTTGTGTTACTTTGTTTAGTGCCTTTCTTATTTGACAATTTATTATCATATGAGAATATTATAGAAAAGATTATATAAAATATATATAATATGTGAAAATTGAAAATATTAATAATTTCATTATTTTGCTTTCTCTTTTTCTTGGTATTTATTTTATTGGTATTTATTTACTTTATTTTTTATCAAAATTACTATTACTATTGACAAATAGTATTTGATCAATACGATATAAAGAATAATTAGGATTCATTTTTTGAATAATTAGGGAAGGGGTGTTGCTTTCCCTTTGAAAAGAATAAAGATGTTCAAATCGGGAAATCGTTCCAATAAAGATAAAGAACATAAGCTCGTTTCTTTTTGACTTAATCAGAATTGGAGCCATCGGAATTCGGAAATTTCTTTTTTCTCCTTCCAAAATTAAAAACAATTTTTTAGAACTGTAGTAATTGGATAAGATCCAAAAAATTCTACTTTATTTAATTTACTTTCAAAATAAGAAATATCTAAAATACATTATTAGATAAATTGAAAGATTTAAAGAATAAAATCCTTTTTATTACGACATGCTGCTTTTTCCTATTCATTACCTTTAAGGATCAGTCGCAGTCTTATAGACTCTACCAAAAGTCTGGACGAATTTTTTTCTTCATCCAAATGTGTAAAAGATCACAGTCGCACTTAAAAGCCGAGTACTCTACCATTGAGTTAGCAACCCGTATAAATAAAATAATAAAACAGGTATATATGATCGAAATCAAAAACCAAATCAATTTTATTGCATGACTCTGTCAAAACAATAAATTAGTAACAGAGAAATCAAAAATTCGATAAAAAAATCTTAATTCAATTACTGAAATTGATAAATTGAAATCCATTCAAGTCAAAATGCAAAATTTGAAAAATCACCTTAAAAAAAAGGTTTTAATGATGAAATACAAAACAAACCTACTGTTCAAGTAAATGTTATGGTCCTTTTGCATTAATTTACAAAATTACCCCCCCTTCTTTCACAGTTGTGTAATAATACATCAAATACATATTCATAAATTCATTTTCAGAAAGTTCCAGGTGGCGCAGTCACTTAATTCTAACACAAATAAATACATCAATACTGATAACAGAAACATCATAAACGAAGATAAGAGTAGATAGGAATCCTGGAAACATAGAACAGAAGGGGCTCTAAATGGTATGATGGAGGGGTACTTGCAGAAAACTAGACGCCATATTTATTTTGGCATTTTTGTCTTTTTGCTATGAAGTTGCATATGTAGTAGACTAGTATAGCAAAACGTTGCATATGTAGTAGACTAGTAGTTAAGAAGAGGGGAGAAAAGGAGCTCTGTACAGGTGATTTTGAAATCGCTTGTGGAAGAAATCCTAGCCGCCTGGAGCTCTTCTTCTCTGACTGAGGGAGAGAGGGACATGTAGCTCTTCTTCTTTGATAGAGGGAGAGAAGGAGACGCAATGAGGAAGAGGAGGGAAATCCGAACTAAGATTTCTCCCAACAGCCACCTCTCCACCTCAATCGTGTTTTGTTTTCCATCTTCTCCGACAGCCTCGGTTCGAGCCCAATCCCTTTGTCCTCTGTCGTGACCGACTGCAGCGATGAGTCCAATCCCTCTGTCCTCCGCCGTGACCTACCGCAGTGACTGCTAACCCGCAGCTCGACTTTAGCTTGCCTCATTCGTAACTCACTTCAATCTCACATTTTCCTCCCTCCACCTCAGTCCTAGCCACTTATTCCTCAGTTTTCTCCTAGGCGGGGAGGTCACCCCCGGTCTCCCCCAAACATTATTTAAACCCGGTGAAAAAAAAAATTGAAGTTGCAAATCTCTTCTTGCTCCAGTTGTTGTTCGATCAGCTGCCATGTGGCAGAGGGAAACATGATCACCAGTATTTGACAGCCTCTGTCAATGTCCGCAGTAGGACATATTATAAGATTTACGAATGAAATAGTAATGGCATAGGTGCTTCCTTTTGAATGAAAATATTAACATTTGTAAGATTTACGAATGAAATAGTAATGGCATAGGTGCTTCCTTTTGAATGAAAATATTAACATTTGTAAGATTTACGAATGAAATAGTAATGGCATAGGTGCTTCCTTTTGAATCTTAACGAATTGGATAAATTCAAAACCAGTAAGGCACATTTACAACCCACATCCGCGCTGGTGTTGCAAGATGCTATCAGAGCTCAAATTATGTATAGCACAATAACAATTCGGCTGAATCTGATTGGGTCAATATATTTTTATTTAATTTTTTTTGTAGTAGGCCGCAGCTTACTAGGTTGATTTTGTTGCAAAGAAAAAAAAGTAGCACATGAGCGCTCAGTGTCCTTTCTAAGTCAACCCTAAACTAAAGCTAAAACTCAACTCAAATATAAATTACAAGAACATAAAGAAAATATAATTTGGCCCAATAAAATTATTCAAAGCATGTTTCCAATAAAGTCAATTGACACCGCTTAACATTCAAATCCAGCCAGCTAATTCTCTAATGCATCTTACTTATTTTTTTTTGCAAAATTCGTTTTTGTAGAATGTTCATATCGAAGCGTTAATTGGATAATGTTCCAATAGAAATAATTATGAGTAATTACATTAATTTTCATCAAATTTTGTGTCGTTATGAGGCAATAAATGTTGAAAATGTTAAACAACTTGTTTAAACAATAATTTCTAATGTATCTTACTTATGTCTTATGAAAAATTAGTGTCCTCTGATATTCATATCGAAGTGTTAATTTGACAATCTTATAATATAGACATAGTTATGCAATTATATTAATTCGCTCGAAATTATATGTAGTTTTGATTCAAAAAATGTTGAAAATCTTAAACTACTTATTTAAAAAAAACAGTTTCGAATGCATCTTACTTATATTTGCGCAAAATTAGCGTTATAGAATATTAATATCTCAGTTTTAATTAGACAATCATATAACAGGCATAATTAGGAGTAATTATATTAATTTTCATGAAATTGTATGAAGTTATGCGGCCAACAAATTTCAAAAACTCAAACAACTTGTTTAAACATCCATTTTTAATGCATCTTATTTATGTTTGGTGCAAAATTTGTGTCGTACAATATTCATATCGAAGTGTTGATTGGATAATCTACTAATAGGTATAATTAGGAGTAATTATATTAATTTTCACGAAATTATGTATAGTTATGAGTCAAAAAATATTAAAAATCTTAAACAACTTGTTGAAACAGAAGTTTCTAATGTATCTTACTTATGTTTTATGAAAAATTAGTGTCGTAGGATATTCATATCGCAGTGCTAATTGAACAATCTTTTAATAGGCATAATTAGGAGTAATTATAATTAATTTGCATGAAATTATGTGTACTTATGCGGCCAAAAATTTTAAAAAACACAAACACTTTGTTTAAACAGCTGTTTTTAATGCATCCTACTTATGTCTCGTGCAAAATTAGTATCGTGGAATGTTCATATCGAACCGTTAATTGGCTAATATTTTAATGGGCACAATTAGGTGTAATTGCTATAATTTTTACGAAATTATATGTAGTTATGAGGCCAAAATTTTTGAAAAACTTAAATTTTTCAAATAACGATTTCTAATGCATCTTACTTATGTTTTGGGGAAAAATACGCCCTAAAATATTCATTTTGAAGTGTTAATTGAACAATCTTATAATAGGCACAATTACGAGTAATTATATTAATTTACACCAAATTATGTGTAGTAATGCGGTCAAAATTTTTTATAAAGGCAAACAACTTGTTTAAACAACAGTTTTTAACGCATCTTACTTATGTTTTGTGCAATATTAGCGTTATAGAATATTCATATCGATGTTTTAGTTGGAAACTTTTATAATTGGCGTAATTAGGAGTAATTTTATTAATTTACACGATATTATATGTAGTTATGCGGCCAAATTTTTTGAAAAACTCAAACAACTTGTTCAAACAGCATTTTTTAATGCATCTTACTTATGTTTTACCCAAAATTAGTGTCATGCAATATTCATATCGATGTTTGAATAGGACAATCTTATAATAGCCGAAACCAAGAGTAATTATTCTAATTTGCACGAATTTTGTGTAGTTGCGCGGCCAAAAATTCTCATAAAGCCAAACAACTTATTTAAACAATAGCTTTTAATGCATCCTACTTATGTATTGTGCAAAATTAGCGTTATAGAATATTTATATCAAAGTTTTAATTAGACAACATTATAATAGGAGTAATTAGGAGTAGTTATATTAATTTCCACGAAATTATGTGTGGTTATGAGGGCAAAAATGTTGAAAACTCAAAAAAACTTTTTAAATAGCAGTTTCTAATGCATCTTACTTATTTTTTGTGAAAAAATAGTATCGTAGAATATTAATATCAAAGTGTTAATTGGAAAATCATATAACAAGCGTAATTATATTAATTTATATGAAATTACGTGCGTTATGCGGCCAAAAAAATTGAAAGATCAAACAACTTGTTTAACAACTATTTTTAATGCATCTTGCTTATGTTTTGTGCAAAATTAGTGTTGTAGAATATTATTCATATCGAAGTTTTAATTAAAGAATCTTACAATTGGCATATTTAGTAGTAATTATATTAATTTACAAGAAATTATGTGTAGCTATGCACCAAAAGTTTTACAAAACTAAAATAACTTGTTTAAACAACTATTTTTAATGCATCTTTACGTATGTTTTGTGCAAAATTAGTGTCGTACAATATTCATATCGAAATCTTAATTAGAAGATCATATAATAGGCATGCTTAGGAGAAATAATATTAATTTATAAGAAATTATGTGTAACTATAAGGCCAAAAAAAAAAACTCAAACAACTTGTTTAAACAATTTGTTTTTAAAGCCTCCAAAGTGATGTTTTGTGCAAAATTAGCGTTTTAGAATGTTCATATTGAAGTGTGCATTAGATAATATTTTAATAGGCATAATTAGTAGTGATTATTTTAATTTTTCACTAAATTATGTGTAGTTATGGGCCAAAAATTTTGAAACACTCTTTTTCAAATAGTGTTTGCATCTTACTTATGTTTTGGGAGAAAATAGTGTCGTGAAATATTCATATCGAAGTGTTAATTGAGCAATCTTATAATAGGCCTAACTAGGATTAATTAAATTAATTTGCACGAAAATATGTGTATTTATAGGGCCATTTTTTTTAAAAAGTCAAACAACTTGTTTAAACAATGCAGTTTTTAATGCATATTACTTTTGTTTTGTGCCAAATTAGCATCATAGAATATTCATATCGATGTTTTAATTATATAATCTTATAATAGGCATAATTAGGATTAATTATGTTAATTTTCATGAAATTATATACAGTTATGCGGCAAAAAGTTTGAAAAACACAATCAATTAGTTTAAATTGCTATTTTTTAATGCATCTTACTTATGTTTTTGTGCAATTGTAGTGTCGTGGAATATTCATATCGAAGTATTCATTGGATAATCTTCTAATAGGCAAAAATAGGAGTAATTATATTAATTTTCACGAAATTATAAGTAAGTGACACAATAAATTTTGAAGATCTTAAACAACTTGTTTAAACAGCGATTCTGAGATGTATCTTATTTATGTTTTAAGAAAAAATACTGTCACAGGATATTCATATTGGAGTGTCAATTGGATAATTATATAATAGGCATAATTAGGAGTAATTATATTAATTTGCGCGATGTTATGTGTAGTTATGCAGCAAAAAATTTAATAAACTCAAACAACTTGTTTAAACAATTGTTTTTAATGCATCTTACTTATTTTTTTTATGCAAAATTCGTTTTGTAGAATGTTCATATCGAAGCGTTAATTGGATAATGTTCCAATAGACATAATTATGAGTAATTATATAAATTTTCATCAAATTGTGTGTCGTTATGAGGCAATAAATGTTGAAAATGTTAAACAACTTGTTTAAACAACAATTTCTAATGTATCTTACTTATGTCTTATGAAAAATTAGTGTCCTCTGATATTCATATCGAAGTGTTAATTTGACAATCTTATAATATAGACATAGTTATGCAATTATATTAATTCGCTCGAAATTATATGTAGTTTTGATTCAAAAAATGTTGAAAATCTTAAACTACTTATTTAAAAAACAGTTTCGAATGCATCTTACTTATATTTGCGCAAAATTAGCGTTATAGAATATTAATATCTCAGTTTTAATTAGACAATCATATAATAGGCATAATTAGGGGTAATTATATTAATTTTCATGAAATTGTATGAAGTTATGCGGCCAACAAATTTCAAAAACTCAAACAACTTGTTTAAACATCCATTTTTAATGCATCTTATTTATGTTTGGTGCAAAATTTGTGTCGTACAATGTTCATATCGAAGTGTTGATTGGATAATCTACTAATAGGTATAATTAGGAGTAATTATATTAATTTTCACGAAATTATGTATAGTTATGAGTCAAAAAATATTAAAAATCTTAAACAACTTGTTGAAACAGCAGTTTCTAATGTATCTTACTTATGTTTTATGAAAAAATAGTGTCGTAGGATATTCATATCGCAGTGATAATTGAACAATCTTTTAATAGGCATAATTAGGAGTAATTATAATCAATTTTCATGAAATTATGTGTACTTATGCGGCTAAAAATTTTGAAAAACACAAACACTTTGTTTAAACAGCTGTTTTTAATGCATCCTACTTATGTCTCGTGCAAAATTAGTATCGTGGAATGTTCATATCGAACCGTTAATTGGCTAATATTTTAACGGGCACAATTATGTGTAATTGCTTTAATTTTTACGAAATTATATGTAGTTATGAGGCCAAAATTTTTGAAAAACTTAAATTTTTCAAATAACAGTTTCTAATGCATCTTACTTATGTTTTGGGGAAAAATACTGCCCTAAAATATTCATTTTGAAGTGTTAATTGAACAATCTTATAATAGGCACAATTACGAGTAATTATATTAATTTACACCAAATTATGTGTAGTAATGCGGTCAAAATTTTTTATAAAGGCAAACAACTTGTTTAAACAACAGCTTTTAACGCATCTTACTTATGTTTTGTGCAATATTAGCGTTATAGAATATTCACATCGATGTTTTAGTTGGAAACTTTTATAATTGGCGTAATTAGGAGTAATTTTATTAATTTACACGAAATTATATGTAGTTATGCGGTCAAATTTTTTGAAAAACTCAAACAACTTGTTCAAACAGCAGTTTTTAATGCATCTTACTTATGTTTTACCCAAAATTAGCGTCATGCAATATTCATATCGATGTTTGAATAGGACAATCTTATAATAGCCGAAACCAAGAGTAATTATTCTAATTTGCACGAATTTTGTGTAGTTGCGCGGCCAAAAATTCTCATAAAGCCAAACAACTTATTTAAACAATAGCTTTTAACGCATCCTACTTATGTTTTGTGCAAAATTAGCGTTATAGAATATTTATATCAAAGTTTTAATTGGACAACATTATAATAGGAGTAATTAGGAGTAGTTATATTAATTTCCACGAAATTATGTGTAGTTATGAGGGCAAAAATGTTGAAAACTCAAAAAAACTTTTTAAATAGCAGTTTCTAATGCATCTTACTTATTTTTTGTGAAAAAATAGTATCGTAGAATATTAATATCAAAGTGTTAATTGGAAAATCATATAACAAGCGTAATTATATTAATTTATATGAAATTACGTGCAGTTATGCGGCCAAAAAAAATCGAAAGATCAAACAACTTGTTTAACAACTATTTTTAATGCATCTTACTTATGTTTTGTGCAAAATTAGTGTTGTAGAATATTATTCATATCGAAGTTTTAATTAAAGAATCTTACAATTGGCATATTTAGTAGTAATTATATTAATTTACAAGAAATTATGTGTAGCTATGCAGCCAAAAGTTTTACAAAACTAAAATAACTTGTTTAAACAGCTATTTTTAATGCATCTTTACGTATGTTTTGTGCAAAATTAGTGTCGTACAATATTCATATCGAAATCTTAATTAGAAGATCATATAATAGGCATGCTTAGGAGAAATAATATTAATTTATAAGAAATTATGTGTAACTATAAGGCAAAAAAAAAAAACTCAAACAACTTGTTTAAACAACTGTTTTTAAAGCCTCCAGCTGATGTTTTGTGCAAAATTAGCGTTTTAGAATGTTCATATTGAAGTGTACATTAGATAATATTTTAATAGGCATAATTAGTAGTGATTATTTTAATTTTTCACTAAATTATGTGTAGTTATGGGCCAAAAATTTTGAAACACTCTTTTTCAAATAGCTGTTTGCATCTTACTTATGTTTTGGGAGAAAATAGTGTCGTGAAATATTCATATCGAAGTGTTAATTGAGCAATCTTATAATAGGCCTAACTAGGATTAATTAAATTAATTTGCACGAAAATATGTGTATTTATAGGGCCATTTTTTTTAAAAAGTCAAACAACTTGTTTAAACAGCAGTTTTTAATGCATATTACTTTTGTTTTGTGCCAAATTAGCATCATAGAATATTCATATCGATGTTTTAATTATATAATCTTATAATAGGCATAATTAGGATTAATTATGTTAATTTTCATGAAATTATATACAGTTATGCGGCAAAAAGTTTGAAAAACACAATCAATTAGTTTAAATTGCTATTTTTTAATGCATCTTACTTATGTTTTTGTGCAATTGTAGTGTCGTGGAATATTCATATCGAAGTATTCATTGGATAATCTTCTAATAGGCAAAAATAGGAGTAATTATATTAATTTTCACGAAATTATAAGTAACCGTGACACAATAAATTTTGAAGATCTTAAACAACTTGTTTAAACAACGACGATTCTGAGATGTATCTTATTTATGTTTTAAGAAAAAAATACTGTCACAGGATATTCATATTGGAGTGTCAATTGGATAATTATATAATAGGCATAATTAGGAGTGATTATATTAATTTGCGCGATGTTATGTGTAGTTATGCAGCAAAAAAATTTAATAAACTCAAACAACTTGTTTAAACAATTTGTTTTTAATGCATCTTACTTATTTTTTTTTATGCAAAATTCGTTTTGTAGAATGTTCATATCGAAGCGTTAATTGGATAATGTTCCAATAGACATAATTATGAGTAATTATATAAATTTTCATCAAATTGTGTGTCGTTATGAGGCAATAAATGTTGAAAATGTTAAACAACTTGTTTAAACAACAATTTCTAATGTATCTTACTTATGTCTTATGAAAAATTAGTGTCCTCTGATATTCATATCGAAGTGTTAATTTGACAATCTTATAATATAGACATAGTTATGCAATTATATTAATTCGCTCGAAATTATATGTAGTTTTGATTCAAAAAATGTTGAAAATCTTAAACTACTTATTTAAAAAACAGTTTCGAATGCATCTTACTTATATTTGCGCAAAATTAGCGTTATAGAATATTAATATCTCAGTTTTAATTAGACAATCATATAATAGGCATAATTAGGGGTAATTATATTAATTTTCATGAAATTGTATGAAGTTATGCGGCCAACAAATTTCAAAAACTCAAACAACTTGTTTAAACATCCATTTTTAATGCATCTTATTTATGTTTGGTGCAAAATTTGTGTCGTACAATGTTCATATCGAAGTGTTGATTGGATGATTTACTAATAGGTATAATTAGGAGTAATTATATTAATTTTCACGAAATTATGTATAGTTATGAGTCAAAAAATATTAAAAATCTTAAACAACTTGTTGAAACAGCAGTTTCTAATGTATCTTACTTATGTTTTATGAAAAAATAGTGTCGTAGGATATTCATATCGCAGTGTTAATTGAACAATCTTTTAATAGGCATAATTAGGAGTAATTATATCAATTTGCATGAAATTATGTGTACTTATGCGGCCAAAATTTTTGAAAAACACAAACACTTTGTTTAAACAGCTGTTTTTAATGCATCCTACTTATGTCTCGTGCAAAATTAGTATCGTGGAATGTTCATATCGAACCGTTAATTGGCTAATATTTTAACGGGCACAATTATGTGTAATTGCTTTAATTTTTACGAAATTATATGTAGTTATGAGGCCAAAATTTTTGAAAAACTTAAATTTTTCAAATAACAGTTTCTAATGCATCTTACTTATGTTTTGGGGAAAAATACTGCCCTAAAATATTCATTTTGAAGTGTTAATTGAACAATCTTATAATAGGCACAATTACGAGTAATTATATTAATTTACACCAAATTATGTGTAGTAATGCGGTCAAAATTTTTTATAAAGGCAAACAACTTGTTTAAACAATGACTTTTAACGCATCTTACTTATGTTTTGTGCAATATTAGCGTTATAGAATATTCACATCGATGTTTTAGTTGGAAACTTTTATAATTGGCGTAATTAGGAGTAATTTTATTAATTTACACGAAATTATATGTAGTTATGCGGCCAAATTTTTTGAAAAACTCAAACAACTTGTTCAAACAGCAGTTTTTAATGCATCTTACTTATGTTTTACCCAAAATTAGCGTCATGCAATATTCATATCGATGTTTGAATAGGACAATCTTATAATAGCCGAAACCAAGAGTAATTATTCTAATTTGCACGAATTTTGTGTAGTTGCGCGGCCAAAAATTCTCATAAAGCCAAACAACTTATTTAAACAATAGCTTTTAACGCATCCTACTTATGTTTTGTGCAAAATTAGCGTTATAGAATATTTATATCAAAGTTTTAATTGGACAACATTATAATAGGAGTAATTAGGAGTAGTTATATTAATTTCCACGAAATTATGTGTAGTTATGAGGGCAAAAATGTTGAAAACTCAAAAAAACTTTTTAAATAGCAGTTTCTAATGCATCTTACTTATTTTTTGTGAAAAAATAGTATCGTAGAATATTAATATCAAAGTGTTAATTGGAAAATCATATAACGAGCGTAATTATATTAATTTATATGAAATTACGTGCAGTTATGCGGCCAAAAAAAATCGAAAGATCAAACAACTTGTTTAACAACTATTTTTAATGCATCTTACTTATGTTTTGTGCAAAATTAGTGTTGTAGAATATTATTCATATCGAAGTTTTAATTAAAGAATCTTACAATTGGCATATTTAGTAGTAATTATATTAATTTATAAGAAATTATGTGTAGCTATGCAGCCAAAAGTTTTACAAAACTAAAATAACTTGTTTAAACAACTATTTTTAATGCATCTTTACGTATGTTTTGTGCAAAATTAGTGTCGTACAATATTCATATCAAAATCTTAATTAGAAGATCATATAATAGGCATGCTTAGGAGAAATAAAATTAATTTATAAGAAATTATGTGTAATTATAAGGCCAAAAAAAAAACTCAAACAACTTGTTTAAACAGCTGTTTTTAAAGCCTCCAACTGATGTTTTGTGCAAAATTAGCGTTTTAGAATGTCCATATTGAAGTGTACATTAGATAATATTTTAATAGGCATAATTAGTAGTGATTATTTTAATTTTTCACTAAATTATGTGTAGTTATGGGGCCAAAAATTTTGAAACACTCTTTTTCAAATAGCTGTTTGCATCTTACTTATATTTTAGGAGAAAATAGTGTCGTGAAATATTAATATCGAAGTGTTAATTGAGCAATCTTATAATAGGCCTAACTAGGATTAATTAAATTAATTTGCACGAAAATATGTGTATTTATGGGGCCATTTTTTTTAAAAAAAGTCAAACAACTTGTTTAAACAATGAGTTTTTAATGCATATTACTTTTGTTTTGTGCCAAATTAGCATCATAGAATATTCATATCGATGTTTTAATTATATAATCTTATAATAGGCATAATTAGGATTAATTATGTTAATTTTCATGAAATTATATACAGTTATGCGGCAAAAAGTTTGAAAAACACAATCAATTAGTTTAAATTGCTATTTTTTAATGCATCTTACTTATGTTTTTGTGCAATTGTAGTGTCGTGGAATATTCATATCGAAGTATTCATTGGATAATCTTCTAATAGGCAAAAATAGGAGTAATTATATTAATTTTCACGAAATTATAAGTAACTTAGTGACACAATAAATTTTGAAGATCTTAAACAACTTGTTTAAAGAAGCGATTCTGAGATGTATCTTATTTATGTTTTAAGAAAAAAATACTGTCACAGGATATTCATATTGGAGTGTCAATTGGATAATTATATAATAGGCATAATTAGGAGTAATTATATTAATTTGCGCGATGTTATGTGTAGTTATGCAGCAAAAAAATTTAATAAACTCAAACAACTTGTTTAAACAGCTGTTTTTAATGCATCTTACTTATTTTTTTTATGCAAAATTCGTTTTGTAGAATGTTCATATCGAAGCGTTAATTGGATAATGTTCCAATAGACATAATTATGAGTAATTATATAAATTTTCATCAAATTGTGTGTCGTTATGAGGCAATAAATGTTGAAAATGTTAAACAACTTGTTTAAACAACAATTTCTAATGTATCTTACTTATGTCTTATGAAAAATTAGTGTCTCTCGATATTCATATCGAAGTGTTAATTTGACAATCTTATAATATAGACATAGTTATGCAATTATATTAATTCGCTCGAAATTATATGTAGTTTTGATTCAAAAAATGTTGAAAATCTTAAACTACTTATTTAAAAAACAGTTTCGAATGCATCTTACTTATATTTGCGCAAAATTAGCGTTATAGAATATTAATATCTCAGTTTTAATTAGACAATCATATAATAGGCATAATTAGGGGTAATTATATTAATTTTCATGAAATTGTATGAAGTTATGCGGCCAACAAATTTCAAAAACTCAAACAACTTGTTTAAACATCCATTTTTAATGCATCTTATTTATGTTTGGTGCAAAATTTGTGTCGTACAATGTTCATATCGAAGTGTTGATTGGATAATCTACTAATAGGTATAATTAGGAGTAATTATATTAATTTTCACGAAATTATGTATAGTTATGAGTCAAAAAATATTAAAAATCTTAAACAACTTGTTGAAACAATGAGTTTCTAATGTATCTTACTTATGTTTTATGAAAAAATAGTGTCGTAGGATATTCATATCGCAGTGTTAATTGAACAATCTTTTAATAGGCATAATTAGGAGTAATTATATCAATTTGCATGAAATTATGTGTACTTATGCGGCCAAAATTTTTGAAAAACACAAACACTTTGTTTAAACAGCTGTTTTTAATGCATCCTACTTATGTCTCGTGCAAAATTAGTATCGTGGAATGTTCATATCGAACCGTTAATTGGCTAATATTTTAACGGGCACAATTATGTGTAATTGCTTTAATTTTTACGAAATTATATGTAGTTATGAGGCCAAAATTTTTGAAAAACTTAAATTTTTCAAATAACAGTTTCTAATGCATCTTACTTATGTTTTGGGGAAAAATACGCCCTAAAATATTCATTTTGAAGTGTTAATTGAACAATCTTATAATAGGCACAATTACGAGTAATTATATTAATTTACACCAAATTATGTGTAGTAATGCGGTCAAAATTTTTATAAAGGCAAACAACTTGTTTAAACAACGGCTTTTAACGCATCTTACTTATGTTTTGTGCAATATTAGCGTTATAGAATATTCACATCGATGTTTTAGTTGGAAACTTTTATAATTGGCGTAATTAGGAGTAATTTTATTAATTTACACGAAATTATATGTAGTTATGCGGCCAAATTTTTTGAAAAACTCAAACAACTTGTTCAAACAATGAGTTTTTAATGCATCTTACTTATGTTTTACCCAAAATTAGCGTCATGCAATATTCATATCGATGTTTGAATAGGACAATCTTATAATAGGCGAAACCAAGAGTAATTATTCTAATTTGCACGAATTTTGTGTAGTTGCGCGGCCAAAAATTCTCATAAAGCCAAACAACTTATTTAAACAATAGCTTTTAACGCATCCTACTTATGTTTTGTGCAAAATTAGCGTTATAGAATATTTATATCAAAGTTTTAATTGGACAACATTATAATAGGAGTAATTAGGAGTAGTTATATTAATTTCCACGAAATTATGTGTAGTTATGAGGGCAAAAATGTTGAAAACTCAAAAAAACTTTTTAAATAGCAGTTTCTAATGCATCTTACTTATTTTTTGTGAAAAAATAGTATCGTAGAATATTAATATCAAAGTGTTAATTGGAAAATCATATAACGAGCGTAATTATATTAATTTATATGAAATTACGTGTAGTTATGCGGCCAAAAAAAATCGAAAGATCAAACAACTTGTTTAACAACTATTTTTAATGCATCTTACTTATGTTTTGTGCAAAATTAGTGTTGTAGAATATTATTCATATCGAAGTTTTAATTAAAGAATCTTACAATTGGCATATTTAGTAGTAATTATATTAATTTACAAGAAATTATGTGTAGCTATGCAGCCAAAAGTTTTACAAAACTAAAATAACTTGTTTAAACAGCTATTTTTAATGCATCTTTACGTATGTTTTGTGCAAAATTAGTGTCGTACAATATTCATATCGAAATCTTAATTAGAAGATCATATAATAGGCATGCTTAGGAGAAATAATATTAATTTATAAGAAATTATGTGTAACTATAAGGCCAAAAAAAAAAACTCAAACAACTTGTTTAAACAGCTGTTTTTAAAGCCTCCAGCTGATGTTTTGTGCAAAATTAGCGTTTTAGAATGTTCATATTGAAGTGTGCATTAGATAATATTTTAATAGGCATAATTAGTAGTGATTATTTTAATTTTTCACTAAATTATGTGTAGTTATGGGCCAAAAATTTTGAAACACTCTTTTTCAAATAGTTTTTTGCATCTTACTTATGTTTTGGGAGAAAATAGTGTCGTGAAATATTCATATCGAAGTGTTAATTGAGCAATCTTATAATAGGCCTAACTAGGATTAATTAAATTAATTTGCACGAAAATATGTGTATTTATAGGGCCATTTTTTTTAAAAAGTCAAACAACTTGTTTAAACAAGCAGTTTTTAATGCATATTACTTTTGTTTTGTGCAAATTAGCATCATAGAATATTCATATCGATGTTTTAATTATATAATCTTATAATAGGCATAATTAGGATTAATTATGTTAATTTTCATGAAATTATATGTAGTTATGCGGCAAAAAGTTTGAAAAACACAATCAATTAGTTTAAATTGCTATTTTTTAATGCATCTTACTTATGTTTTTGTGCAATTGTAGTGTCGTGGAATATTCATATCGAAGTATTCATTGGATAATCTTCTAATAGGCAAAAATAGGAGTAATTATATTAATTTTCACGAAATTATTATAGTTAACCGTGACACAATAAATTTTGAAGATCTTAAACAACTTGTTTAAACAAGAAGATTTTAGATGTATCTTATTTATGTTTTAAGAAAAAAATACGTCATAGGATATTCATATTGGAGTGTCAATTGGATAATTATATAATAGGCATAATTAGGAGTAATTATATTAATTTGCGCGATGTTATGTGTAGTTATGCAGCAAAAAAATTTAATAAACTCAAACAACTTGTTTAAACAAATTTGTTTTTAATGCATCTTACTTATTTTTTATGCAAAATTCGTTTTGTAGAATGTTCATATCGAAGCGTTAATTGGATAATGTTCCAATAGACATAATTATGAGTAATTATATAAATTTTCATCAAATTGTGTGTCGTTATGAGGCAATAAATGTTGAAAATGTTAAACAACTTGTTTAAACAACAATTTCTAATGTATCTTACTTATGTCTTATGAAAAATTAGTGTCTCTCGATATTCATATCGAAGTGTTAATTTGACAATCTTATAATATAGACATAGTTATGCAATTATATTAATTCGCTCGAAATTATATGTAGTTTTGATTCAAAAAATGTTGAAAATCTTAAACTACTTATTTAAAAAACAGTTTTAATGCATCTTACTTATATTTGCGCAAAATTAGCGTTATAGAATATTAATATCTCAGTTTTAATTAGACAATCATATAATAGGCATAATTAGGGGTAATTATATTAATTTTCATGAAATTGTATGAAGTTATGCGGCCAACAAATTTCAAAAACTCAAACAACTTGTTTAAACATCCATTTTTAATGCATCTTATTTATGTTTGGTGCAAAATTTGTGTCGTACAATGTTCATATCGAAGTGTTGATTGGATAATCTACTAATAGGTATAATTAGGAGTAATTATATTAATTTTCACGAAATTATGTATAGTTATGAGTCAAAAAATATTAAAAATCTTAAACAACTTGTTGAAACAGCAGTTTCTAATGTATCTTACTTATGTTTTATGAAAAAATAGTGTCGTAGGATATTCATATCGCAGTGTTAATTGAACAATCTTTTAATAGGCATAATTAGGAGTAATTATATCAATTTGCATGAAATTATGTGTACTTATGCGGCCAAAATTTTTGAAAAACACAAACACTTTGTTTAAACAATGTTGTTTTTAATGCATCCTACTTATGTCTCGTGCAAAATTAGTATCGTGGAATGTTCATATCGAACCGTTAATTGGCTAATATTTTAACGGGCACAATTATGTGTAATTGCTTTAATTTTTACGAAATTATATGTAGTTATGAGGCCAAAATTTTTGAAAAACTTAAATTTTTCAAATAACAGTTTCTAATGCATCTTACTTATGTTTTGTGCAAAAAAATACTGCCCTAAAATATTCATTTTGAAGTGTTAATTGAACAATCTTATAATAGGCACAATTACGAGTAATTATATTAATTTACACCAAATTATGTGTAGTAATGCGGTCAAAATTTTTTATAAAGGCAAACAACTTGTTTAAACAACATGCTTTTAACGCATCTTACTTATGTTTTGTGCAATATTAGCGTTATAGAATATTCACATCGATGTTTTAGTTGGAAACTTTTATAATTGGCGTAATTAGGAGTAATTTTATTAATTTACACGAAATTATATGTAGTTATGCGGCCAAATTTTTTGAAAAACTCAAACAACTTGTTCAAACAAGCAGTTTTTAATGCATCTTACTTATGTTTTACCCAAAATTAGCGTCATGCAATATTCATATCGATGTTTGAATAGGACAATCTTATAATAGGCAAACCAAGAGTAATTATTCTAATTTGCACGAATTTTGTGTAGTTATGAGGTAAAAATGTTCAAAAGCTTAAACAACTTATTTAAACAATAGCTTTTAATGCATCCTACTTATGTTTTGTGCAAAATTAGCGTTATAGAATATTTATATCAAAGTTTTAATTGGACAACATTATAATAGGAGTAATTAGGAGTAGTTATATTAATTTCCACGAAATTATGTGTAGTTATGAGGGCAAAAATGTTGAAAACTCAAAAAAACTTTTTAAATAGCGAGTTTCTAATGCATCTTACTTATTTTTGTGAAAAATAGTATCGTAGAATATTAATATCAAAGTGTTAATTGGAAAATCATATAAGCGTAATTATATTAATTTATATGAAATTACGTGAGTTATGCGGCCAAAAAAAATCGAAAGATCAAACAACTTGTTTAACAACTATTTTTAATGCATCTTACTTATGTTTTGTGCAAAATTAGTGTTGTAGAATATTATTCATATCGAAGTTTTAATTAAAGAATCTTACAATTGGCATATTTAGTAGTAATTATATTGTGCGACCCTTTTCGCGCGCTCGCGCACTCGCCGCCGCGGGCGATGGGTTGCGGAAGAAGGACACGGAGATCCCTCCCGAGCGTGCATCGATGGGGGTCGGCCGATTCTGCCGATTAGAGATGTTTGGATGCACATTCGGGGGTTTTTAGTGATTGTGAGTTCTTGTAGATTCGGTGGGCGCAAGCCCCACCAGATTAATTACCCCACAGGCTACGAACCTCGAGGCACCTCTGGATCTTTGAAAGAGAGAAGCAAATAGTATAGTTAAAAGATGGTCAAGTGGTCGTCTAGGTTTATAAAAAGGGATCTACGGAAGATGAACCTACAAACGGATCGGTTCAATCTATGAAAGACAAACCTACAAACGGATCGGTTTTGTCTTATGGGGGACGAACCTACAAACGGATCGGTTCGGTCCATGCCACCTCGAGATGTAACCTTACCAACAGAGACCGGAGTTAATCTCTTCATAGGGGGCTTGAGGTGAGTCTACATACGGGCCAGACTCGACCTCTGTTGATCTAGAAGATAAACCTACAAACAGAGCAGGTTCAATCTTAACTAGTCAACAACCAATCACACAAAATACAACTCGAAAACTTTGGCGGTTGATCTTGAGGTTGGTGAATCGGGAGAAGAGTGGATATGGCCCACGTATTTCTTCTCACCGATCTTCTAGATCATGAATTCGTAGCACTAGGCCGATTCATAAACCTAGGAAACACAATTGCACACAATGTCAAACCTGAAGCATTTGGGCCGGTTCAACATTGAGGCATGTGTTAGTGAAGGAACCTACTACGAACGGTTCACATTCTTGTTTTGTGGATGAATCTACCAACAGGCCGATTCAATCTCACATTCTCGGGAAATGAGCCGGAGACAAACTCATCGACGGACAAGTTCGGTCTTGCCGGCTCAAATGGTCATGAATTACTTGTTCACGACAGGAGTCATTAAGATGTCACTTCGCTAGGACATCGTAATGTTCTTCATCTTCAAAGTCGACATATCTCTCCATGCGACGTCGTAGCTTTGGTCGATCTTCAACGAACGTCAAGATGTTCTTGTCTCGACTAATCATCCTACGTGTTGCATTACTTGTGCAAGATTACTATGTAGCCCTACACCCCTTGTGTGAGCGTATTCAATCATGAGTTACTTGCTCATGGCGTGAGTCATTAAGATGTCACCTCTACAGGACATCGTAATGTTCTTCTTCTTGAGTCGACGTATATCTTCATGTTAGTATCGTAGCTCGGTTATTCTTCATCAAACATCAAGATGTTCTGTCTCGATGTATCTTTCTCGGGTCGCTATCGAAGCCTTAATCTTCTCGTCACGATGTTCTTGTCTCAACGCATCTTCTTGTATTGCTATCGAAGCCTTAATCATCCCACGTCAAGATGTTCTTGTCTCAACGTATCTTATTATTATTCATCAAATGTCAAGATGTTCTTGTCTCGACATATCTTCTCATATTGCTATTAAATCTTTAATCATCCTACGTCAAGATGTTCTTGTCTTGACTAATCGTTCTAAATGTTGTGCGAATATTCCAATGTGACTCTACACTCCTTGTGTGAGCATTTTTTATTCATCTCAAAAATATACAAAGCCCATATAATATCTTTTATTATTATCTCTATTATAAAGATGCATTTATTTATTATTATTATTATTTATTTATTATTATTATTATTATTATTATTATTATTATTATTATTATTATTATTATTATTTTTTATTATTATTATTATTATTTTTTTTGAATGTTATTTAGCTATGTAGAAAACTATTTGCAAAAATAATAGAACATGGGTAGCTATTAACTTAGAACTTTATTTATATTTTTGGGATTTTTTACAATAGCTAGAATAGTAGAATTTTATTTTTATTATTTCTAAACCCTATTTATTCTATAGAAAATCACTTACTAAAATAATAGAAAATAAAATGGCTATGATTTTTTATTTGTATTTTTAAAATGTTCATAATAGCTAAAGTAATAGGATTTTATTATTATATCCTATTATATTGAAATACTATTCATTATGTAAGAATCATTTACAAAATTAAAAGGTGGTTAGCTATACTATTTTACCATTATTATTTTTATTATATATTTTTTTATATATTTTTTTATTTTTAATATCTATAATAGCTAAAAAGAAATCATTATATCTATTTTTATTATTTCTATTTACTATCTATAGAAAAATATAAGATTTTTTTATTATTACTATTATTAGTTGGAAAATAGCTATAAGAGATGAAATTTATTATACTTTTATTATAACTATTATTTTATTTACATTTTATTCATCAAAAGTATTTTTATTGTATATTTGCATAGAAATAACAAAAGAAATACAATTCATATCATAAAACTATATTATTATTCTTTATTATAATAGAAAATGTATAGTAGTATATTTTTTTTTTTTGTATATTTTTTTTATTATTATTATTATAGAAAATATCAATATAATATCCATTATTATTATTATTATTATTTTTTTTTTTATCAAAGAATATAGCTAATCTCATTTTTTATTATAGTATATTACTATCATCATTATTATTTCATGAAAATCACTTGAAAAATCACTAAAATATATCTAGTTATTATTTATGATTTTTATTTGTATTTTTGGAATTTTTATAGCATTTAAAATGACGGGTCAAATCTAGGTCAACTATATCAACATATGTAATGCATTTTGCTTTTAAAATGTTTTATTATGATTATATTTCTAAAACCGGAATATTATTGTATAGAAAAATAGTATGAAAAATAAGAAAATTTTAGAAACAAATTTGAGTCAATTTGGAGTTCAGGAACATTTTTAAATCATTTATTTACTCTATATTATTACTATTCTGTTATTATTTAATTAATGGGCTTAATGCAGGCGCGGATCTACTCCAAGATTAGCGATCATCTTTCATTTAACTCTGTTCTTATACGGGCATTTGGATCGCCTCGAGATTAAACCATACGAGATACAAGGCCCAGATTCATTCTACATCTTTATTTAAAACATCATTTTATTCTAATCGTCCGATCTCCTCAAGATCCGCATATGTGCGTCAATACTCGTGTTTATACATTAATACTCGTGCGCGTCTGTCCCTTTGACTGCTCTGTTGACCACCCTGTTGAGATTCACTTATTTGGAGGTCGTTACGGTGGCCGGAGACTCGCCATTCCGATCAGATGGACCTAATAGCATCGTCTCATTACAAGAACCTCTCTGTCACATCGATTGAAGATCGATACGGTGATTCATCGTGTATAGAGGTACCATTTTCCGGTACAGTCTCAGTTTGGTACCGATTGAGTTTCTAATCGCAAATTCAACTCAATTAGTCAATGATTCTTGCAATTAACTTCCTGTTGTTGATCGCCTATGCTTTCTAATCATGTTCACAAGATCAATTCTTTCTGGAATTTTCGTTATAGCCCAATTAGTCTCGATGCCTCCTGGTACGGTACCGGCCATGCTTGTTTTAATCGTTATACACTAATTGACCTTCAATTACGATGCCTTCTTGTATCTTGAATCGATCGTACGTTTTCAGATCATCATTCAAGCAACAGAATCGAGAGGATTAAGCTATCCTTCTATCGATTCAATACCGAACTGATTATCGACTCGGATCAGTGAATGGGAGAGTTATATAACTCTACTACCAATTCAATTAGATAACACAATGAAAATGCAGGAGGAGATCAACACAATTATATGAAACTTTAAGCAGAAGAAAGCTCAAATCTTTGCTTATCGAAATTCATGACTTATACGAAGATAAATCTTTGGTAATTCATGAAATTCGATTAAGAAAATGGAAATTGAAAAGCGAGAAATACAAGGAAAGTATAAGAATCAATATTATAGCATTTGAATCAAATAAAAAAAAATAGAGAATTATTATGCGGTTCGATGTAAAAGTCAAGCTTGTTGTACAATTCACAAAAAAAAAACATTCTCAATTACACTCTGAGTTTTATAACAGTACCTAATCAAGCTTGCAAATGATGATTGAATCTCCTAGAAGCTGCAAAATGAATTGAATTGAGAGACTAAGTCTACTATCAATTAATCCAATTGCTTTTTCTTGCTTTTCCTTGATCCTTCTTTGCTGGCTATCAATTGGCTCTCTCTTTCAACTCTTAAGATCTTCTAGCTTCTACCAGAGACCCCTTTGTGTTTTCCAATTCAGTTTATATAGGCTAGAAGTGTGTAATTTGCTAAATGGTGATTGGTTGGGTGATTAGCACTTGGATCACGGCTTGGATTCAATCTCCACCCTTGGTTCGATTTAGATCAATGGATAGGATGCTACGTGCTTTCTAATCACTCGATTGAGTCAACCTTTGGCGGTTAGGCCGTTTGAGTTAGTTACACACATTTTCATATTTACTCTCTTGCCATTCTCTTGACTTAACAGGCCTTCACTCCCTTTTGGATCATTCTAGAACCTTCTCCACACTTGCGATCACCGAGAGACCCCTCACAGCCACTATAAGAGCCTTTGCATAGTTTAAAATTTCTATTTCTCCATTTGAGCCCGATTTTCCACTCGATCACCATTGCTATCACTCCTTCACCAATTCATTCAATTGCAAGCTCTTTCGACCTCCTCTTAGCTCTAGTAATTAATCTAGTCTGTCTCTTGCATCATTCTCATGCTTGACATTGAGTTTGAGTTATTTGTTTTCTTCTAGATTGGTGACTTGGTGAATTACTATTTACGAGCTTCAAAATTATCATCTTTGCATTTGAGCAGCGTCGCCTTGGTGAGAGGAGACTCTTTGTGCAATTAATTTCAACTTTGCAAGTGTACAAAGGTTAGTCCCAATTTTGATCTCATCGATTGCCTCGTATGATTCCTCTATTCTTTCCATATTCCTTGAAATTCATGTTTGATACATGTTCTAATCAATGAAATACACCTTTCTATCGAATGAATTTGAAGGATTACGTCCTCTCTAGTCCACTCGGCCATGGCGCCTCTCGGCCGTCGCGCGGAAGAAAAAGGAGAAGAGGAAGAAGAGAAGAAGAAAGCGCCCGGGGAGGCGGTCTCGGCGCGTGTGGCCGCGGCGAGTGGGGCCCGCGGTCATAGAGATAATGCGCAAGGGCAGTGCATACTTTCTTTCATTCCTTTTTATTTGAATTGCGGCTTTATCTGAATGGGCTTGGTTCACATAACTGTGACTTATGCTCCTCGATTCATAAACACGACAATAGGGTCCCAGCTTGTAAGTCTATTGTGTGCAGGCTTACGAGAGATGATTATTAGCGATTAATTCACAGATTAGCATTAATCATGCGAGTTGGCTTGTCATGATTGGTTGCTAGGTTAAGCACTCCCCTTTAGCATTAATGATTTAATTAACAATCTTTGAGGTGGCTCTGTAGTATTATGCCATGTGGCGCGAGGCTAAATGAGGTGGCTTCACTGTGATTGTGCCATGTGGCACGAGAGAGGGTGAGGTGGACTTCCCTGGTTGTGCGTGTGGCATGTATTGGGGTGAGGTGGACTGTCATAGCTTGCCACGTGGCATCTTTGGTGGGGCCACATGTCGGGTCGGTGTGGTGGTGGGGCGCTGGTGAGGTGGACGATGGGGTCTTGACACGTGGCATGAGGTGGCCCGATGAGATCTTTGCCACGTGTCATACCCTCTCTCCTCTCTGATTCTGTGTGTAGGTGTTTGGGATCCCCAGTTTGCACCCAGATGAGTCTCTGTCCCCAGATTGTACCCAGAACTGCTTTGATTAAATCTCAGCCCTTGATTAATCCATTTAATCTGCTTTTATCCTCTCTGAATTTATTTTAATAGCTCCACTTATCCAAAAATCATGAAAATTTCACCAAAAATCCCTAAATTCATGATGATCATCCCTGTAATTTTTAATTCCATTTTTGCCCCTCCTTCTCTGAATTAAAAATTCTTTTATCAAATAAACCCATTATTCCTTACGAATTAATCCACGATCTCAATCGTAGCCCTGTGTCTCGCGATTATCTCTCTCTTGCAGAAACCACCCTAACTAAACATCAATTAGACTTATATTGACATTCATTAGGGCTTGATTTGATCAAATCGACTACTTATCGACGATTAATACAAATCTAGACTTGGTCGGGTGGTTGCTCTCGGCTTTGGCTTTGATCAGTCTTGTGAAATTGACTTTCAATCCCTTAACATGAGGGTGACTTGGTCAAATAAGCTGACTACTTATCGATAATTGACACAAATCAAAGCATAGTTAGGTGGTTGCTCGCAGTATGGCACCGAGTCGGCCTTGAAAGCAAAATCACATTTGGAACTTCTCTGACTAGTTGCATCAAAATGCTAGCTTGGCTTTGACATCATTTCATGTAGCATAGGGATTATCTTGCTTCGAGTTCTTAGGGTTTGCTCAGAGTAGATTCTTAGGGTTCAGCCGACTCTCTTGATATTCTAGTCAGCTTTGAGGTGTGGGGCCCCTTTGTCGGTGAAAAATGATTAGATGGATGACCCCTCTAGAGATCTCTCTCTCTGAATCTCTGAGGGTCATCCATCTCGAATGAATAGGAGATGACGGGGTATTTATATCCTTGCTTTGCACTTAGGATTTCCTTGTGGGATTAATGTTTAACCCTTACTCGGATTGATTAGACTTATCGGATAGGCTAGGTTCATCTTTGTCAAATTTGCTTGCAAGTATTTGTCATGTGGGTCCCACTTGTCGGAGAAAATGTGATCGGATGGTGACCCGTCGGGAGATTTTCTCTCTACGAAATCTCGATGGTCGGCCACCTCGAATGAGTGGGAGGTGGTGGAGTATTTATATCCTTGTCTCTCTCTTTGACATTTCCTTGTGGGATTAATCGATTTGTTCGGGGTTAGCGGCGATCTTTTATGATTAGTGGGCCCTCTCTCTCTTCCCCTTTCTCTTTCCTCCTTCTTATGTTTTATTATTAATCCTTGATTTTATTTTCATTTATTCGGCTACTCATCCTTGGAATTTTCAAGGGTAAACAAAGAGCCACCCACCGAGACGAGCCTTGAACGCTCGAAAGGCTTGTCTTGGTGCATTGTTCCTTATCATTTATCTCTTCATTTCTCATGACATTTTCTCTCCTTCGGGTGTTGTAGTTCCTTCTCATGGCGCCATTCCGCGTCGCCCTTTGAGTCACTACCATTCTTTTTATGAGGATCCTAGTGATTGGACTCCTTTCGTCTCATCCATCAGAGCGACTCTGTCTGCCGCGAGGCGGCGGTTTATTCTTTAGAGATGATCAGCCTCACGACATCATGCCCCTTCAGCCCTTAGGCGTTACCTCTACAGCCCCTTTGACACATCTCCTGGGCAAGGAGATCATTGACGGGGAGGCCTCTCGGTGGACTTCCGCTTCTTTTATGGCTCCTTTAGAGTGCCACGGTTACCAGCTGGAGTGGACTCGACATATACTCATGCGGGAGAGGGCTATACTTGAGCGTACTGGGATATATGACTCGATCTTTCTGTCGATGTTTCGCTACCACATCGACACACCCTGGCTGTGGGCCTTTTGCGAGAGGTGGAACTATTCCACCAACACTTTGTTCATCGATGACGGGAGCTGACTCCGACCCTCCTGGAGATACAGCAGTTGACAGGGTTGCCGATCTTTGGCTGGTTTTATGACGAGTTCATAGTCTCTTTCTGCGACTTGAGAGATTCATCTCGATTCCGTCATCTTTACAGAGGGTGTATGATATATACTACCATTTGAGAGGGGGTCACTCCGGAGTCCCCTTTAGACATTGGATTGCCTATTTCACAGATCGAGTTCATACTCGTCCCGAGGGCTTAGCCTCTATTCGGGATCCTTTTGAGTGCGGGTCGGCTCGAGATTCACTATGACGGCCTACCCCTTCTCGGGATGCATTGTGCTCTCACGATATAGATCGGGAGACTTATTTGACCGCATTCATTTCTGGTGGATCTGTTACTTTCTACTACCCAGCTCTCCCCGCATACACCATCGGCCTTACGTATTTGTCATGGCGAGTTTGATTGCGCGCGGCGACGGATTTCCTTAGCGCGGTGCTGTGTTGACGCCAACATTTACGGGGTCTCGCGGTCTAGTATCATCTCGTAGTCCTTCGAGATGTAGGGGCGATTCCATGGCATTTGGTTAGCGGTGGCTTCATATGCATTGGTCGGAGTTCTTATGATCTGGTATGGGTTTGCTTCATTGAGAGACCATTTACCTCGTTGGGCGATTTAGCGGAGTGCAGCCCACTTCTTTGACTCCCACAGACGCCAGATACAGATTTTATAGGAGTCGTGATCATCTGAGGTTCGCTCGAGATAGACGGATGACTCGCAGGATAGCCAGGACCGTGGAGCGGTCAGTGGTTGATAGTAGGGTTCCTTCTTCTGACCCTTCCGGCATTCGGGATAGGCGTGACTTGGAGTACCTTGTTAGCATCGCGGGGTTTCCTTCCTTTTAGATCGGGTGATCACATATTCATTGAGCCCTATTCACCTCATCGGTGTGCACATCAATTTGGGCTAGATCAGGATATCCCAGCGCCTCTTCTTCGTCCTGAGTTTTTGGCAGCTGATTTGGAGGGTGTCGGGTGGTGTTACACTCACCTCTTCCGACTAGGTACAGGTGTTCGTTGCCAGATGGTTTCCACTTCTCGAGTTCCCACTTTCTCGAGACGTTATCAGCAGTGGTACCATGATGCCATCCGCTCTTATCAGTCATACACTCCTCCTATAGTTGCACGTATCACTTGTCCTCGCGACGGTCATGTCTTTTCTAGCGGCGATATCTCATACGGCGCTCTCTTTTCCCGGGTATCCTTTGTAGAGCCTATTGATTTCCGGGGTTTAGGCAGTAGGTTTTCTCGTGCTCTGTTAGGACTACTCTTACGCAGGTACACTTCATTATTCCTTTTAGGTTACTTTCCCTTTTGATAAGCCTCGTCTCATTTCAACCAATTCTTTTTTGATTCAGAGTTGGCTTACGAATATGATCATGCGGAGCCCGGGTTCTCGGTCCCTCGTCCACGAGTGGTCGACGTTCATTCTCAGCCACATGTTGAGCCACCGGCTCCAGCCACCATGGGGAGAGATCGAGACGGCGCCTCTCGGCCGCCCTTCCGTCTTCTTTTCCTTCTCCCCGCTCCGGGTGATTTTCTTCTTGACTCGCTTTATCCTTATTCGGGCGCACTTCATTTTCATTTCGATTAAGGTTTATTTTTCGGCTCGCGGGACATCTCTGTGGAGCGGCCGAGACGACATCGTGCTTGATTCGTCGGGCGGCGGCTGCCTTTGCTATTTCGGGGTTTTGCAGGCCTTGCGTCGCGAGGTTCGTGTGCTTCATTTAATACCTAGTTGCCGGCATGCACTAGTATTTTCATTCTTACATGTAGATTTTACGAGACCACGAGGCAGATGACATGGCGTCTCTCTCGCGCTCGGAGCCTTTCTTTTATGACGGTCTGCTTCACCGTCGATTTCTTGGTACCAGCTTTGGAGATGGTGACTCATTCGATGTGGTTACGGGGCCGGTGCTCACTCTTGTACGATCGAGAGGAGGCTTCTTTAGAGCGGGGAGTCCATTGGTGTCGAGCCGCGGCGACGAGCCGCTGCGATCGAGGAGGTCCATCTCATGCTCCTTCATCTCTCGACGAGCGACCTCTCATGGCCATAGATGGCGGAGTTTCATCGGATGCTCGGGTGGAGGACTCGGCGAGAGAGCTACGGTCGATTATAGTTCGAGATTTGGATGAGAGTTGGGTGGTGGAGCGGCTTTTGACGACCCGAGAGACGGAGGTCCGGCTAGCGAGGGTCTCATTTGAGCCTCATACCTCTCCCGGTATCTTATATTTCTTTTATTATTCGCCGTATTTTATTTTTCCATGTGTTTATGCTTTTCATTTTATTTTGTAGGCGGGTGCGGTACACTACGGGTCTTCTGAGGCGGCAGAGCATCCACATTCACGACTCGGTCCACTTTGTCTCGGGCGACGAGGCGATAGGTTAGATCTTTTCTTCCTTTATTTCTTCTTAGGTTATAACAATTTGTCTAACCCATTTATTTTACTTGCGAGATGTTTCATCGAGGGATGTGCGGCTCGCCTTGGCGCGGCGGCGGATGCACTCGGGATACTTTCTTCGGAGGCTATCGCTAGATTTCGAGGTCTTGGACTCTGCGCC
>CM073754.1:5735347-5904876 GCA_037127355.1 Schoenoplectus tabernaemontani
TATTGTGGAACTTTTTTATAATTTCATTAATGAAAAATTCTATATCTTTGTATCTTTACATTTTCACAGGCATTAATTATTTTAAAAGGTAGAGTGGAAATGCTAGTAAGAATGTTATTTATATTTATTTGCTTCCAGTCTTCCAGATTTGCAACACTTTTACATCCTATAAATTTAGGTAGACCTCATCAATTGTAACCAACAAAATCAGAATGTTTCTCAATTCATTATCAGTGTAGGCAATGTATGGTTGAATCTGCAATTCTTTATACACAAGATAATATCTTATATCCATTTGTATTTGATAAAATGAAGTGATGGGAGCACAATCTTATATACACAGGATAATATCTAATATCCATCTTATATCCCTCTCCCCTTTACTGAAACTCAAAATGAAATTAGCCCAGTACTTATGGCAGCATAGTCTGGTGGTACATAGTAGGCTAGTACCAGTGCGATTCATACCAAATTTCACAATTTTAATTTCAATTTTCTCTCTTTTTTTTTTGCATATTGTGAAAATTATGACATGGTCCCTACAAAAAGCTTGCCTGGATCATCCTAGATTCCTAGTCACTGATAATTTCTATGGGATACCACAAGATTGTTGCCTCGATCATCTTCAGTATAGATAAACTCAAGGAAACATATCATTCCTGAAGGTAATCAAGATGGAGATCAATATACAAGGAACTTATTTGATCGAGTATAACAAACTTTTCAAGCCTCAATAATCAGATATGACATTATTACCTTATTAATAACTCCACATCAGCAACTGATTGCAGAAAACACTACGACCTAATCAATCCAGCCTTTTAACAATACAAATGATCAATTGTATAAGCCCAACAACTTTAAACTGACTTCTCCTCTAACTCGCGTGATGCTCAGGCTCAAATTCCAAGGAAAATCTACCAATAAAAAACCGAGAAGAGCAGTACAATTACCTCAGACTCAGAGACGCTGGTTCAGGTACCCATGCCGCTGTTTGAATTGGATCGTCTGATTTGATCGAGCGGTTTGATTTGCACCAAGAAAGAGTACTAATTCCTCTTTAATCAGGGAAGCTGAAGGATCGCCTGATTTGTTTCTGTAAGGAGTTTCTACTTTAATTTTAGTCTTACAGCACGACAAAATATGGTTGATCGCTAAGAGTAGCGACAAGGGAAAAGAAAATTCCTCCGCGTAAGATCGCGACCGGTTTCTCCTATCTTACATTCGTATTATCGCTTTTTAGTCCCACAACATCAAAATATGCAGGGAGGATACGCTTTGGCACTTATAAAAGAGGATAGAAGCCTACAGTGGAGACACATATTTGGACCGGTCGGTGCCTCTATTACACTTTGGAGGAGTGCTGGCCTACCATCTGCGCAAGTGGCAGTGGAAGTTAAAATATTTTTAGGGGCTAAGGGTGAGGGGGCATTGGGCAGCATGGCGCCCGACCTCGTGGGGAGGGAGAGCGGGGCTCCGGGCAGCATGGCGCCTGGCCTCGCGGGGGCTCCGGGCAGCATGGCGCCACGCGGGGAGGGAGGGGCGGGGGCTCCGGGCAGCATGGCGCCCGGCCACGCGGGGAAGGAGGGGCGGGGGCTCCGGGCAGCAGAAGGAGGGAGCGGGGGCTCCGGGCTGCACGGCGCCCGGACTCGCGAGGAAGGAGAGGACGGCCCCCTTTCTCTGCTAGTCTGAGGAGCGTTTCTTTTTTGTTTCTTTTATTTATTTTATTTATTGCTTAGTTTCGTACACATCTTTCTTTCTCGTGGGACTGCTGGGGACGTTTTTATTGATTCAACCAATGCGGTCCAGACACTGTTGTTCTACTATGTCTTTGTTAAGCTTCGCGCCTTGGTCCTCAGTAAGTCCTTAAGCATAAAATATTACCGTCTCGATAAGTCCATTTATGTTGTAAACATCGTAGTTGTTGATACCCCAATCCAGGTGGTATGACATCGTAAGTTCTCCCCTTATCACCGCGATGTTTTATCATTTCGGTGACCTTTTGGGAGAATACCAGACCTTGAGCTTCCCAAGCTGCTGTAATTTGTCGACGCTGATAGAACCACTCAACATATTTGTGCAACGTGTTCTCGATGATAGCACATACCGGAAGTTGTCTGGCGATCCTGAACACATTGTTCAGTGATTCTGAACCGTTGCTTGTCATTATTCCCCACCGATTGAGACCCCCGTCTAGATGTTGTGCCCATCTTTCTTGATGCAATGCGACAACTTGCTCTGGTGTTGACACTTCCTCATAATGGAATTCCTCGGCTGACACTTCCTCAGCTGGCGGGTTGATTATTGCGGTTTTTGTTATTTTGTGTCATTCTGTTGGACACTTGTTCCGTTGGGAGATTTTCTTGCATGATTCGTCAGGAGTGGGTTCTTTCCTCAGCCATTATTGGATTACTACTTCCAGGAATACTAGTTGGATCATAGTTATCAGAACTGGATATTGGTTCAGATTCAACTACTACCTCCAGTGTTTTATACCCGGATAAGTGGTACGGAGCTGTTGTTTTTAATCATTCCCCAAATTTCATCAGAAACAACCCCAAATAAGCTATAAAAAAACCACTCAAACCTGCTGAGACAGTGTTGATCCGTGCACTAATGCTGATATTGAATTGGCTAGGGAGCAGCTCCAAACCAGTATGAATCTGCCTCTTCAAGTCACGAAGATTGATTGCCTCGTTGGCAGAAAATGTGCACGCGGCTTGAATATCATAATCTGTTCCATGAGAAGTTTTTAAGATTTGACCTCCGTGATACACATTGATCAGCAACATTTTTATCTCTACAGTATGAACAATAAATCCTATTGTTAGTGTATTTTAATTTTACAACAAAAATTAATAGTCCAAATAGAAAAAAAAAATTTACAACGTTGATGACACGAGAGTGGTGAATACGAATCGAACCTGGATCTGTTGAAAAAAAAAATTTCAGTTGGAAGCTCTTGCAATAGTAATAATGGCGATTTTGAAGAAATGGTTAGCTGAATGAAGATGAAGAAGAAATGTACTGGGTGTGCTATATAATAGCATGATCTTTGGGGCCGAGTTTAAAACTTCGGTTCCGGTGTCTTGTAGAGTTTAAAACTCGGTCCGGACACCTGCAATTTTCAAATGTACTTAGGGTGTGTTTATTTTAATTTTTGTTGTAATATTTTAGATCAATCTACTGACTGTTGTGTTTTATTTTTAATATAACACATAAACGTAAAAAAAATTACCTGGACCCGAGTTTAAAACTCGGGTCCAGGTATATATATATTTTTTTACATTTTTGTGTAAAAAAAAATCCGGACCCGAGTTTCAAACTCGAGTCTGGCTAATTATGCAAAAGTGAGGAGAGAGATGGTCATTTTGCTATATTTATTTATTTTATTTACTAAAATAAAAAAATATGGAAAACGCCTTCTTGCTTGGTTGAGGTGCTTTTCGTTTACCTTATTGGAAACTTTTAATGTAAAAATAATAAGAAAATATAATAAGATACTAATATAATTTTAAATATTTTATATGAAAAATATAATATAATTAATTTTATAGGTTTAATTGCCAAGAAATATTTTTGAGCAGCTTTCACAAAAGATTGACATTCGTCACTTAAACGATGTACATTAAAATGAGGGGAGTATTATACACGTTGCAATCTTTTTCCTTCACTAAGTTTTGTCCCATTGGGTTTTCTTAGTAAGATTTTTAATGAGGTAACATAACTGATCCAGAAGTATCAGTTAAATCAATTTGGTCATGAAGTACCAAAATTTAATATTTGTCCAGTAGTACAATATTAATAGTGTATAATATAAGATGAAATATCTAGGGGGGGTGTTATAAAATTAATGATAGATGTTTTGAATTTTTCTTAATACATTTTTTACCCAGAATGAAGGATTGTATAAACTTTTGGATTGTAAGTGGGGTCATAATTCATTTTTTTAACGCTAAGTTTCACCATTGATTATAGAAAAAGAATTTGCAAATAAAGCTATGCTCTCTTTCTGTTTCTCTCTTTGAAATTCCATCGGGTTCGTTCATTTTTGATCCGATGGTCCCGTTCGAAATAATAGGAGACTTGAATCCTCTGGTAGCGGTATTATCTCTTGGTGCATAGATGATAGATTAATAGATAGCACCGAAAGTCGACAGAGCTCTACTTATCTAAATCAATCGTCCGATTTGATCATACGGTGCAGATAAAATCTTAATTATTGAGTCAATTGCAAACATTCTTCCCTTGGTTCCATCGGAGTATGGGACCATGGGTCCCTGGGGGTTTCTTCTTTTCGTCCCTCTTTTCTCATCTTTTTATCTCCTTTCCGTTATGAATTAACTTCGATTTGTTTTGCCCGCTGGTTTCGCTGTTTTTGTTGGGCCAGCTTATTTGAGCCCAAATTCCAATCTTTTCATTCAAGCCCGCCTAAGCTATATGATTTGTGCAATTTTTCAACCTTAGGCTATGGAGTTTTTTCTTTCTTTCTTTCTTTCATGTTTACTTGGTTAATATCTTCAATTGAGGTACCCTTCTCTGTAATCTAGAATTAAATTTTCAAATTAGATAGATTAATTCGTCATCTTAAATATTTTTTTAAAAAATTTTCATCTTAAATTTTAGGCTTTGAGCAATTGGAATCAATATATGTTCGAGTTTGTAATAGTCTGTACTGTAAATTAGCACCTTAAATACATTCTGTTTCTGGTCTGGGAGGTGTTTCAATGATTGTAGCTGCATTTTTACTTCATAATTTTCCGACAGAATACATTAGTTATGGTAATCTGATGCATGATTTATGCTTTTGCATCTGTCTGACATTTCTCGTGCAGTCGCAATTTTTGACCAACTGTTGAAGACTTTCAAGCTTTTTTTTCGCTTGTTAAATTATTAGTGATGTATTTTTATAAAAAAATGACGCTAAAAGTTTTACCCCTTTTTCCGTTCGAATTTTGTGATTTAAATTAGTGTCGAATTTTTATAAAAAAATAATATTAATTATTTTTGGGTACTAACAATATAATTTAAAATTATGATATTTTAATCTATATATGATATTTGGACGATTTTTTTTGAAACAGAACAAAAACCGATAAGTTATCATCGTCCAATGAGTCAAAAAAATTTAATATCAGTTTCTTACAAAATTAGAAGTAGATTACCAATGTTAGTTTTGATAAATAGTCGGCACTTATATCTTTAATTACTGTCGTCTTTTTTTATAGTCCGACGGTAATATGGTAGCACTGAATTTCTTTCTAAACTATTGACCCACATATACAGTTATCTATATATACATACACACATATATTATTCGGTATAAACAAAAGAGAAGGGATCAATTGACAATGGGTTATTTTGACAACATTGACAATCAACCTTTAAATAAATATAAAAAAATCTTAAAAATGATTTTTTTTTATAAATGTGTTTTTCTATCTTTAGATTGATGATCATTCAAATTTCATGTAATTTCATTATCATTTGATATTCTATCAAAGATTATCAAATTTTCATATAATTTACAATGGTTCAAATTAACGGTTTTTAATGGACTATCAAACGATAATGAAATTACATGAAATTTAAATATTCATCAATCTAAAGGTAAAAAAACACATTTATAAACTTCTTTTCATTTTTAAGTTTTTTTTAAAAGTTTTTTTTATATTTATTTAGAGATTGATTGTCAAAATTATCAAAATAACTCATTGTGAATGGATCCCACTCTAAACAAAATACAAGCAACTATTCAGACAAGGCCGGATAGGAGGATGGGTGGCTGCGAATTTACATCTTCTGGCGAGCGTTACTGCGTTGTATGTCAGAGGAGGCATTGGATCATCTGAAGATGGGTGAAAAAGCTGAGCCCCCAAGACACGAGGAGATCTGCACTCGGTGGCGCCTACCCCCTAATTCCCGAGCTCGTGTAGAGAGGTGCATATATAGTAATTATACGTAGTTATGTTCTGTTCGATTCCCCCTTCCCCCGCAGCCTTGGAAGCTAATCCTCTGACGCGTGCTAATGGACAACACCACGCTATTGATGCTTTGTGGGGAACCCGCTTTTTAATTCTCTGACGCTGCAAAAAATCACCATTCTAAAATTGTACACAACTGCTGGTATTATTATTAATACATATATCGGTTTCAATGTTTTGGATTATCATTTGAAATCGATTTAACACATTTTCGAGTTAAACTCATTAAAGCATTGATGAGCTTAAGAGCATCTTACACTGCACCACAAAAGGACTTTTACAACGATTATTCTCTCAGTTAGCAGTTGTTGTACAACCATGCTGTTATTGGGAGCGCTACAAAGTTTAACAATGATTTTGTTGAAAACTGCTGCAAATCGTTTACAACGGTTCTTATAGAACAACCGCTGTAAAATACCATTTACAGCGGTTTTTAACTAAAAAACCGGTGTAAACATGAACTTTTACAGTGGGTTTTAATTTAAAAATTGCTTTAAAAATGGTTTTACAGCGGTTTTTCCATAAAAACCGTTGTAATTTTTTTTTATTTCTGTGACTAGCCCATATATACTAACCATATATAATATTTTCATCACATGTATTTTCACAAAATAATAATAACTACATTTAATTACTAATTGACTACATCTAATTAACTAATTTATCTAACATATACACATAATACTACATAATATAGCGCGCGTGGCGCGAAGCGAGGCGAGGGGAGGCAGTGGTTTTCGAAAATGAGGAGTTAGGGGTTTTCCAACCGCTGGCTGCTGTGGGATAGGGGGAATATCAAAAATGAAAGTGAGAGTCGAGGTCTCGCTGCCCGGTCTAGTTTGCTGCTGCCGAGGTCCCGCTTGTCGTTGCCCGCTCCAGACCCGCTCCAATCACTCGCTCCAATCGCTTTCATTATCCACATCATTTGAGAGAAAATAAAGGAGAATGTTGTTGAGACAACAAGAGAAGAGAATAGAAAATTTGATCAAGTTTGGTGAAATTTTGTGTTATTTCGAGCTCAAAAAAATGCTCAAATTCGGAGCTCCTTTAATGATGACGGCTGCTAGTTGGGAGAGAGAGAGTATATAACTAGGGCAGCAATACTTATTAGCAACTTTATAGCGGTTTTTAGTTAAAAATCACTGTAAACCCATTTACAGCGGTTGTTAAAAAAACACAGCTAACATTACAGCGGTTTTTAGCTGAAAACCGCTGTAAATGGGTTTTACATCGGTTTTTAGCTGAAAACCACTGTAAATGTGTCACACCCCAGAATAATTAAAACGGGTTAGGGTGCTAAATCCCGCCACGTACGCACGACGAGACGTGCGTACGAAAGGCTTAATGAATAAAATAAGAAAAATCACAGAATAAACAAAACAATAATAATATAATATACATGACTATACAGTCCAGAATGAACAAAGAGAAATACAACGCCGACATCGGCGGGGTTAACTCCATCGGAATGGGCAGCAAAATCTCTCAAAGAAAAACCCAAAAGAAAGAAAAGAAACTCGAAACCCAATAGATCCTAATCAACTATCCTGCTCACATGCGGAAGCGGCGAAGCATCTCTGTCACCACGCAGGACTGCACCTAGCACTCTCATCCAAAAACTCGATCCCGCTCTGTAAAACCCGGACCCCACAACCACCAGTGGAAACGTGAGTGATAAATCACTCGGTGCGGTTTTAGGTCCAGCACCGAGATGTTACAAATCTCTAGGCTTAGACTTAAAACCATTACAAATTTATTTTTATAATAAATATTATAGAAACGTATAAATACATAAAATTTGAGTTTAAATAATTAAATTGATTTAATTTTGTTCTGAGTAGAGTATAAAAGAATCCAAAAGAGTTTAATAAAATGCACTACTTGAAATCATGGATATTTTAAATCAAGGATAAACCCAAAATGAATCATTCTGAGATATTATAATATAAAAGGTACGGGTTCAAACTCCCATATCACACGAATGACTTTGCGGGATAAATTCTTTTCGAAAGAACCGACCTCAACCAAAGGCTTTCTATAGAAGAGAGCCCGCTCTATAGAAGAGAGCGTCATTCACTATCAAAACCATCCCTAATTTATCCCGCTCGGTCCCTTACTATAATGAAACGAACAACGACTCGATTTTTATCAATATATATAATTCAAATTGAAGGAGACTATCCGAAAATAATATAAAATTACTTTATTTATTTATTTATATATTTATTAATATTATTTCATTATTAAATAGATGAATTGAATAATGTATATTTAAGATTTTTATTATTATTCTTGTTATTTCATAACTCTTAATTATTTATTTTACATTCTTTAATTATAGTTCATTTATATCTTAATATTATTTTATTAATTTAAAAATATATAATATAAGCTAGAATTCGAATAAGAACAAAATGAAAGAAAAAGTAATTAATTTTAATTTAAACTTAATTTAAATTAAACATTTTTATTTATTTAAACGCGTTGGTGTTTTAATGTGTTTGGGATCATAGGCGGCCTCCGAAACCACTGTATCTGTTCGGATTTTCATTATTGAGGCAGATCGTGTAATCATCTCCCATATTTCATCTTTAAGTATTAATTAATTATTAGTTGCGCACGTTTTAGTTTACGGCACTCGCTAATTAATTAATTACACTTTTAACCCGCTTATACCTTTCGGCCCATAAAACTAAAATCGATTAAAAATTCATCCCGCATGTTATTCACTTTAGCCTATTCAATAAAACTTATCAAAACTGAACCGTCATAAGATCCATCGAGCCATTTATGCGCATATAACCCTATAATTAGAGTTATTACCACATTTTCATTTAGGCCCCTTAATTCTATCATATTTCACAATTTGACACTTAACTTATATGGGCTTTACAAATCAGCCCCTACATTCATTATATTTCTCAATTTAGTCCCTGACAAGGGATATACCATACCAACAAAATTGCACAGTAGCAACAGAGGGATAATTATGCTTGAACCGAGTGTAGTATCTAGTTTATATCAGGAATCAGAAAGTGACACAAAACCAGTGAAGTACCAGCACTCAGGTCAGATAGAAAACCCAGTGTCTCAGAACTCTACCGGTAAGCACATGGTTACTGGCATCAAACAATGCCCATTTCAAGAACCACGCCGTGTAACATTATATGACAGCATAAATCACATCAAAGAAGGGAGGCACACAGACTAACAGTTACCAAAAATTGCCAGTAGCCAAAATCGAATTGCATAATCACAAGAGTAAGAATCAGGGTCACAGGTCAACTTATACCTGCAAACAAGGGAAAAAAAAAGAATGAGCCAGCACACCATCATCACCGAGAACAATCAACGGGTTACAAGGCCTACCTCGCTTCATCTGTGTACCGATCGGTACCGGTGTACCAAGGACATTCTAAAATCAGCAACAACACACTATCATAACCGCAAGCAAAAGAAAAGGGCAGCCATATATCAGTATCAGTCCCCAACTCAAACCAATCCATAAAGAATCAGAAAACAAAATAACCAACACGAGGGCTCCGCCCTCAGCAGGCCCACACGGCAAACAGAGAAGAGGAAGGAGGTTACCAGAAAGGCACAAGGCAGCAAGATGGAGTTAAAGAGGGGCAGTCAGCGACGGCCGGGGCAGAGCCCCAGAGTCGATGGCAAGGGCTAGTGGCTAGCAACACCGAAGGGGAAGGCGGCGATTTGGGGCTGAGCGGCATCTCACCCACTCAGTTGATTAGGGCATCGGTTGTGACTTTGGAGTGGGGTGGTGCACGCCCTTGCTACCGGGAAGAGGAGAACGGGACGTAGGCTCAGGCAACAAGAGGAGACAGAGGGGAAAGTGAAAGGGCGAAGGGCAGGGTGAAAGACCCCATTTGTGCGAGAGAGAGAGAGCAGGAGGAAATCGATGGTCGGAAAAATGAAAAAGAAAGGGAGGGATTGTCGCCAGGGTCGGAAGAAGAGAAAAAGGGAAAAATAGAGTATGGGGTGACAGAGCCACGCGGAGAGAGAGAGAGAGAGACTGTGATGTGAGGGGTCATCGGGAAGGGAAGAAAAGGAAAAGATGGAGAAGAATGAGTTAGATTCTGATTTGCTATGATCAATACCGTGTATCCGTTTATGTGTCTGTTTTATCCTTTTAGAATTTTAATTAATCACTCTAATCATCTTTATTTAAATTTGATTATTATCCCTTAAGATAATTTGAAATTTTAGGTTCTTTAATAAATTACTTGTAATTTACATTTTATTAACTTGATGTTCCTTAAATTAATTAATAACTATTAATTCCTTTGTTCAATCAAAATAGGGTTAAATCCAGAAGTCGTTTAGTAATATTCCGATTATATTTATTTAATAATACAAATCTTTGATTTAAATTATTTTAAGTGATTATTTATTTTACATCGGTTGTTCTCAGCCATTAGTATGTTCGTATTGTATTGTTTATGTCCTTTTATTTGATTATTCATTTGATCATGAGATAAAGTCGTAAATAAGCTTTATCTTTATTTATTTATAAATCATAAAATAATTACATTCGATTATTATATTCAAGGTTTGTTAATTATTACGTTACGTTATTTCTTAATTATAATTAAGATTTGTGATTGCTACTTTAATCGTTATTATTATTTAAGTTTTAATCTCCAATATTAACATTTTAAATTTATATCTGGCCTTCCATTAATTTCATTAATTGATCTCTCCTAAATTAATTTGTATTTCTCTTTATTTCAAAATTCAAATCAATTTTAAGAATCTAAATTCTTATTTGATTCGTATATCCAATTTCATTTGACCAAGATATTTTTGTTTAATTTTATCAATTAAGTTTTAAATTATTATATTTTAATAGCATTTTAATTTGATCTTTGGGTTCTGTTCTTAACATTTTAAATTTATTTTCTTAATTTTAAAGTTTTATTCTATGTGGTTTCTCATCTTTTGTTAAATTAGATATTTCTATATTTTATTATTTAAATTTTTGCGGGGTTTCACAAAATGAGTTTTATATTGGTTTTTAGCTTAAAATCGCTGTAAATAAGTTTTATAGCGGTTTTCAGTTAAAAACCGTTGTAAACTTAGCAGCGATTTTTTTTAACAACCGCTGTAAATTCATTTACAATAGTTTTTAGTTGAAAATCGCTGTAAATGGCAAAAATGGTCATTTACAACTATAGTCCTAATATTGTACACAATTGCTTATATTATTATTAATATCACAAATTATTTGAATAATGTCAAAAATTTTACTAGTTAAATTATTTTGTCGCTCGATCTTTTACCTCACGAGAAATGTTGACAGAATTATGTCAAACCGACGTACGTAGCCCCGAACACTCTAAGTGTCCGTTTGGCAAATTAAGGAATAGCTTTATGAATGGTAATTTTGGAAGAGTGATAGAATAATATTTTTTTGGAAGAGTGGTAGAAGAGTGGCATTTTTGACTATTCGGAAGAGCGAAAATATCGTATGACAATTGTTACTCAGAATAGTTAAAATATGAATAACTATGATACTAATAATGATGATGATAATAATAATAATAATAATAATAATAATAATAATAATAGTAAAATAATAATCATAATAGTAAGATAATAATGATAATAAAATATTAAAAAATAATAATAATAAATAATCATATTATAATAGTAATATAATAAAAATATAAACATAATCATAATATAGTAATATAATAATTAAAAATTATAATTATAATCATAATTATAATAATATAATAATAATAAATAATCATAATTATAATAATATAATCATAATATAATCATAATATAATAATCATAATCATAATCATGATAATAATAATTATAGTCATAATCATAATAATATAACCATAACCATAATCATAATAATATAATAATAAAAATATAATCATAATCATAATAATAATTATATAATTATAATTATAATAATATAATAATATAATAATAAATTAATCATAACTATAATCAACATATAATAATATATACAACATAATAAAATAATAATAAGTAATAATAATCATAATCATCATCATATATAATAATATAATAATAAATAATCTTGATCATAATAATATAATAATAAAATAATTATATTTATATTCATAATATAATAATATAATATTAAAATTATATTTATAATAATAATAAATAATATAATAATACTAATAGTAATGATAATATAATAACAATAATGATAATAATAATAATAAATAATAATCATAATATTAATATATTAATAAATTATAATCATAAATATAATATAATAATATAATAATACTAAATCTTAATCATAATCATAATAATATAATATAATATAATATAATATAATCAAACAATAATCATTATTCCGACGAGAGTTAATTCGGTATTCCACCTATAAGTTGGTATATCGGATTAGCACTATTCCAACACTCTTCTTCTTAGTCTAAAATTCGCTTGACAAATTATTTCATCGGAATAGCAATTTTATTCCTATTTTTTGCTATTCCATGGTGTGCCAAACAAACCCTTAAATGAATAACATTTAAATGTTGAATAACAAAAGCAACTACAGAGTTAAATAAACAAAAAATTAAAATTTATAATAGAATAATTTAATATGAACAATGAAGTATTCGGCATAAATACAAAATATCATATTTATAATATGATTTGCGTTAGTATCATCTCAATTTTTTTTATCGGAACTTCTTTTTGCATTGTTTTATTAGTTATTCTAAATATTATTTTTCAATTTATGTTTTATTAGTTCCGTTAAAAATTATGAATCTCTTTATAAAATTATTATTATTGTTGAATACTTTATTATTCATTTTGTGTTTTTATTATACATATTAATTATCTCCTTCATAATTAAATTCGTTGGAACTCGAAATTAATATTATGTTTTTGTTATCTATTGTTTACTTTCATTGTATTGTTATATTATTCATGTTGATTACAAGATTCTTTATATTTTGTTCTTTATTGTTTATTGAAAGCTTTAGAAATTGATTGGTAGTTCGCTGGAATTCTATCTGAGAAAATGAACTATCTATTGAAATAATTGACTAATTAAAAAAAAAGAATTCACTACTTGATATCTTACGCGATTAAATAAACTATATATGGTACCAAACATAATAACAACATTTTGTCAGGATCTCTCTTATTTTAAGACTAGAGACTTCAATTAAAACATTTTAATTAACCGATTACATAACATCGCTCAAAAGTTAAATATTCTACCTTTTTCTGGTAGGTGGGTCCGACCACAATTGACATGAAGTGAGGAAGCACATGGGCTCGCATTAGAGCATGTATTCGGTCGTCCAATTTTCATTGTGTTTAATTTATCAGTAACCTGAGGTTGACGCCCCTATAGTGTGAATATCGTGTCAAGTGTGAGTTGTGACATGTGAACAACGCCAAACATAAGCATCATATTAACAATTCAGTTTAGGTCCTAAGATTTAGGATAACAGACACAGAGAAATTGTTCTTTTCCATGGAAAGAATAAAAGTCTAGGTAGAACATTTTTCCTTGCGCGCTGAGAATTCAATCCCCATTTTATCGGCTTCTTAGATATTAATTGGTTACAGAAAATAGTTATTAATAGTCCGATAAGCGATCAGTCCGCGCCGGATCCAATTTTGTAATTGTAGCATTTGTTTTAGGAAAAAAAGCGTCTTGTGCCCTTATTATTATTATTTTTTTTGTAATTGTAGCATTTACAGACAAAAAAATCAGGAAAATTAAACAGATTGCTCTGCTTGAGCTGAGGCATATAATAATGTTATTTAGGTTCTTAATTATATCCATGCTCTACACAAATTAACGAGGATATAATAGAGAGACACTCATACTAACATCAATCAGTACTTCACAATAAAAAATGCAAAGGCGTCCATACATATACAATTATATCTATATGGAAAGTAAATAACCAGTGCTTCTCTGTGGGAGAAAAAAGTATCTTAGTTTAATCAGTTATTACATTTATAGGTATTCAAGATTACAAAAATACAGAAATACATCCCCAAACAGGGAAGCAAGAGATGCATCTGATTTTACATCTCTGTTTTGTACACAAAAAGTAAAGATAATTTCAAAATTTTAACATACATATTCGTAAAGAACAATGAAATTCTCCCTATATTTACTAAATTTAAGAAATTCTATAGATCGCCCACTATGACCGGTTTTGATTGGAATAGCAACCATTCCACCTTCGGCTGATGCTGTGAATTGCTGGGTTGGATCGCAAGTATCCAAAAAGAGTGTTTCGGTGAAACGGCAGTGGGGTTTTCTTCTTCATCTCCTCGGTAGCTGCTCGGTTCGTCACATAGTGCCTCTCATGTGCGCCTCTTCCTTTCCTCATGGATCCATTATTGGCATCATTGTATTTTATATCTGATGACGATGTAGCAGAAAGTAAAGTATACTTGTGTAATAGGTCCTTGCTTCCTCTGCCGGTGGCTCGGCCTTCGGAAGCACTTCGGAAAAGAAATAAATCTTTTAGCCTCCACTTCTTGCTGCCTCCACCGCCTCTTGCGAGCGATCCAGTCTGCAAGGAAGGGGCCTGTGATTGATGAACTTCGGTATTTCCTGATCTTACCGGTGAGAGAGATCTTGCTCCAATCCGATGGTTGCTGGAAAGAGACGAAGTATATCTCCCTCTCTCTTCAGTGCTTCTTTCCTTCCCAGTATCGAGCAGAGGGGAAGATAAAGATGGCTGAAATTGTGATGAATTGGGGATTAGTGGTCGAATCATCCCGCCTTCAAAAAGCTCATCGGCAGCCGCAAGTTCTGATTGAGACTCATCGTATCGGAGTTGGCCACTGAAACCGAAGGCTTGATCAAAAGAAAACTCTGCCCGAGTTGGGCTTGCCGGAGCACTCGTGTAGTAGTAGAAGTCCGAATTCGCGGATGGATAACCGAAGCTTTTCGGGCTGGAAGGAGCACTTAGGTAGTGCAAGCTTTGGCTTGTCACAGTAGGCACCACCACTTCCATCCTGCTTTTTCTCTCTTTTCCCTCTCTTTGTCACTCTCTCTTTTTGAGAGTTCTAAACGGTTTGGCTTTAGGGGAGAAGGAAGAAGATATATGACATGCTTGAGTTGGTGGGGATATGAGGAAAGTGGAAGGAAGATGGAGAGGTAAATGATTGACCAATGTGCTTGAATAGGAGAATTAATTAATGAATAAACTTATAGAGAGCTTGATAGGGAGAGCAAATAGTAGGCTGTAGGCGTGGTTTCAAACTTGAAGGCTTTCTTTCTCTACCTCTTTGGTACTGTCGAAGTGTTTGCATCTTGCGATAAGTTAGTTGGAAGATGTGAGATGGGTTAAATACAAAAGGAGACAATATTTAGTGATAAACAAAGAAAACACCAAGAGAACACATGTCGGGTTGAGATATCATCAAACGTGCACCACAAGCATCATCTAGAGTTTGAGGTTTAAATGCTTTGACAAAAGCTTTAAGATCAGGTTTAAACCCACATGGGAACTCCAAAATACCACGGTTCTTCTGTGAAGTTATATCAAGAAGATATTATGTGGAATATTTCGTACAATTAAGTTAATGAATCTTGATTACATTTGCACATACATTAAGAAGGAATTGAATGTGAGTTGCTTGAGCTGCATATGTGGTTGAGTTTGATATTTCTAAACTGTTTTTCATTTATAAATGAATAATGCACGTTTCATTTATCACGTTTCATCTATCACAGTAGGTATTGAAAATTTTGCAGTAATTTTTTTTTCTAAGTTTAAAGAGAATGATGAAAAACTTGAGACGACGACCGGCATGTATTTTGACTATTAAGAGTTCTACCTGTTAAGTGATATTTTATTTATGATGTAATACCTTAGAATGCTCTTAACTTTCATTTTAGATTTCTTTTGGACTTAAAAACTCATAATATCGAGTTGTAGTATCAAGGACTTAATGTTTCGTAATGAAACTGATGGATATCTATTATTTCAAAAAAAAATAATGCACGTTTCACATATATTCACTATAGGAGAGTATCGCACTAACATCTGACAGATCAGATGCAATAAACACTATTTACATCAGTAGGCTTATGATAAAAATCTTTAGCATCCGAAAGCTGATGCAAAGCGCAGATGTAAATACGCTTGATGGTGATAATCAATTGCATCCGATTTTTTATTTGCATCAGCATTTTATTACATCAGGAAAAACAGATACAAGATTCACTGTCATTTCCATTTGTTCCCTGAAGCAAATATTATTTTTTTGTAGGCATAATACTGATGTAATTATTGATATTAACATCTGTTAATATAATGATATTTTCTTTTATTTGCATCTAATAACAGATGATGTCTTTCATTATTCTTTCTAATAACAGATGATGTCTTTCATTTCTATAACAAACGCTAAACCCACCATTTATACCAAGATTTTTCGAAATCCCAATATTCATACCACGATTTAAACCTAATAGATATGATATTAATAATAAAATTTCTCAAAATATTCACACCAACATTCAACATGCATATTCAGACAAATATAATCCAGATCAGAAAATAGTTTACAATTAAGAATTTTCACACACTGACAAATCCAACTAGCAAAATATCACGTGCTAACCATTGTCCAATTACTGTATATCAACATGTCACACACTTCTTCTTTCAAAAAGAAAATAACATAATAAATAAATTAATAAGGATGCCTAGTGTCTTGGGGAAGTATGCTGCTGGAGAGGAATTGAAGCCTCCAACTACATGTTAGTTCTTTCTTTTACTGCAATGGACAAGATTATAATTAGTTATTTGGGTAAGTGGGTATCTATTTGTTTGAATCCTTACATTTTGTCATTCTAAGATGCAACCCATAATGAACTGAATCTAATATGCAGGACTCTAACATAACCAATGACTATGAGAAACTCAACAATTGCTTCTATTTGATTTTTTTGATGTAACCTGAATGATTTCAAATTTGAAATAACCCAACCTTCAGGTGAAGTAAACAGGAGGTAATTTGTCTTATTATCCGCAAAACAGCATGTCACTGTTACCGAAGTTCTGTTCAAAATATTCAACTCCGAAATAATACTACATTGTACCCATTAACATGATACATTGGTTTTTCCAATTCTCTCAGAAAGAACAAAATAACGACTGGTCTATCTCCCCTTCTCAACCTCCATTCTTTATCCTCTATCTCCCTTTCTCCGTAGCATGCTCAATGCCGGTATCTGACACACCTACACTACTTAAACCATCCTGTCTTGCTCCATTAGGCAACCAACCATCTCAACCCCTTATCAGTTATAAAAACCCTACAAAAGGTAGTTCAACATTCTACAATAATAAAAGCATTTATTGGTGAGAGGATGGATAGCACGGTTGCTCCTCTCGAATAACTCTTCGATTCCGAGAGGTACTCATTTGCTCTCATCTTATCCATTTTTTCTCTCATTTTTTGAAGGGGTATTTAATTCTCATGCCCAGTTTGCACATTTGAATTGTTTGGTTTGTTTTGGGTAGAGAGCAGCCAGGACTCTAAGACCGATTTTTCAGAGGATGAAGAAGCCCTCGTTGCTACAATGTATAGATTGATTGGAGAAGTATTGTACCTTGGTCTCTACACGGCTGGAGAACCCCCTTCATCCCCGCCTCCGACGAGATCTCCGACCTCGCCCTCTTCCGCCGCGCCATCCTCTCCTCCAACTCCTCCTCCTCCTCCTCCTCCACCTCCCTTCGTCTCCCCCACCGCCGCACTCCTAAGATCGCCTTCCTCTTCCTCACCAACACCCCTCCGCATTTCGCCCCTCTCTGACGTCACTGGAGAGTAAAGAGAGCGATGAGAGAGATTTGAGAATAAGCGGCGTTGTTGATAACCTTGGAGAGAACGATGAGAGAGAGAAAAATCAAAAAATGGGATGGGTGAGTGAGTTAAAATGTTTAAACCTAGAATTAAGGGTGCAGATCCATCTTCATATGTATCCAACGATTCAGCGACAACTGGAGGGAATTTTTTGGTTTTTCAGCGTCAATTGGAAGGAATTTATTTGCATCTGTTAAGCTGATGAAAATATCATATTTATTTACATCCGCGAGAACTGATGTAGTACTGATGTGCATCAGCATTTTAGTAAGCCCCCTCCCATTCATTTTCCGAAAAAAATAACTACACTTATTTGCATATGCAAAATAGATATAAATATATAGTTACATCAGCATTACTAATGCAATATGTTCAAATCAAAATTTCGAGATCGGAATTTTTTTTTTGCTGATGCTAATAAAAAAGTACCGATGCAATTGACCATTTCCAGATGCAAATACGACACTTTCCTGTAGTGATTAGATTCTTTTTACTTAATTTTCTTCATAAATTAATTAACAGGACACAAGTTCAAATAAAAAAGTTAGGAATCATAAGGATAATATTTAATCAATTAAATTATCAGTTTTTAATGTAAGCATTAAAGTATATATTATAATCATAATTGTTCTCTCAAAAAATAATCATAATTGTAATGACGTCATAGTCGAATGCCCAACAAAAAATATCTTCAAAAACTTAATAGATAAATAAGAAAGGAATTTTGTTTAATTTATATGTAAAAAGAACCGTCTAACTCTTAAATGTAGGTAGGGAAGCTGCCATATATTGACCCGGCGCACATTATTATATGTGGGCAGTGGGCTGCATTAATTTAACTCAAATACAGCACAAAATCTAGAAAAGGTTTCTCACTCAAGGATTGAGATTGATTTGTCAAGTAGTGATGTCACTGCGTTTGAATTGTCGTTAGAGGCTTAGAGCACGCTATACATTCCCGATAAATTTTCCACGATGGCGTTTAGAGATCTTAGCATCGGATTTTCTAGCCACAATTTATTCCTTCTTCTAGAAGGCCTTTATACTTTCTAACTAAATACTTGTGTACTACAGTAGTATGTACATACAACGCCAACAACCAAACCCATTCAGATTGAAAAAGGAACTAAAAAAAAAGATCTCAGCAATAATTCCGAACATAAGACAGGAATGAGTCGACAACTCAACATATGTCCAGTAACTTCAATAAATATCTAAATCATTTTTGTGCTTACAGCATTTGAGAGCGACATGTGAATTAAAAAAAAGAATTTCATCTGACAAAAAAAATAATATAAGATTTTATTACAACGGAACTTAAAAAGTAAATATTCAGACCTTTTGTTTTTTTTATCAAATCATGCTCATAGACGAACTTTTATCAGAATGTTACATTTAGTCAAACACAACCTCTATATATATATATATATAACAATTAATCACCAAGAGACGAATATTTACTAAAATTAATTTACCGAATCAGGATCGAATTTAAAACAGCCCAAAACCGATACATCTTGGTTTGTATGAAACTACCTAAAATTTTGCCTCCTTAATCTTTGACTAGTATCTTGCTCGTACGTTGCTACGGCAATATCTTTCAGAAATATAAAAATTCATATCTTCATGTGAAAATAAGGAAATAAAAATAAAAATAATTTAATAATTAATGTAAATTTCAATTATGAATACATAATTAATACAAAATAAATATAAATTGAGAGAAAAGTTAACATTCAGCATTTAAGAAAAGTTAAAATTCATAATTGATGACAATCTAAGAAAAAAAAACAAAATAAAGCAAATGTACTCCTAAATTATGTAACATTTCATATAACAAACGAAATTGAGATAAAATTCTAATTTCAACACAAATAATCATAGAGATGGTAACATTATTTGATGAATAACTCAATCCGATAAGTGATATTAGCTCTAAAAATTCAACAAAAAACCTAGACCGTTACAGAATCAGAACACATACATACTTAATAAGGATTAAAAATATCAGCAAAAGTTCACAAAAATTGTATTTAATTAATTTAAGGGCCTGCTGCTACCCCAAACTGGTTGGTAGGAAGGTTTGGAACCAAACCGATCCGAATCTAAGCAATCTAACCAAATGTAAGCACAAATTGTAATTGGAACGAAATAGAAGAGATGAATTAGATTTTAATGAGTTCTTTATTCAACACGATGGTGTTTCATACATGGAAGATAGAAAATTACAGTAATTAAGATTCAGAATTTTCAACAACAAAACAAAATTAAGCTATTGATCTATATATAGACTTAGCCAATTACAAGAGATAAAAGTAATTTAATTGAGAAAGAACAGTAAAAAGGAACAACAGCTCGTCAGACTTCTAACGGCTTCTTCCCAGGAAACAATTAGAATTATTTTTCAATCCTCTCCATTTCTGCAACTACTCTTCCCTCCATTAACTCCAATATAGTAATAAAACCTTGGGCCGCAGCTTCACCGTTTAAGTTCTGGCCCAATTGATAATCCACGACAGCCTCAATCTCTTTACTCAGTATTGCCAAGGGTGTAATTTTCAGCTTGCCTTCAGGTCCAACGAGGGGTAGTTTGGTCAGTACAGTAGTGGTGAGACCCACACATTTCTTTAACTGGGATAGATGAAATATTGGTTGAATCATGGACCCTCGTGGTAAATTAAGATGGTATGCAACCTTACCAATCTTATCCAAAATTTTATATGCCATAAAATTTTGGACTTTACTTTTAATTGCCTCTTTGTCTTTGGCTGATAACTGTCTGTAGGGTTGCAATTCGAGATAGATCCAATCTCTTTTGCTGAAATGTCTTTCAGTCCTTCTCTGATCTGTATATTTTTTCATTCTAACTTGTGCTCTCTCCAATTGTACCTTAAGATTTTTAACAGCTAGCTGTTTATAGTTCAAGAGATCCTGAACTGTAGGATTATTGCCTTTTGGAATTGAACCAGTGGGCAAGCGTGGAGGGGTATCCATATAGAGCTTCAAAAGGAGTCATTTTAATAGATGCGTGATAATTAGTGTTATACCATCACTCCGCTAAAGTAAGCCACTTATGTCATTTCCTTGGAGATTGAAATACCATACATCTAAGATATGTTTCAATGCACTTGTTGAAGCTCATTAGTTTGTGGATGGTAAGTTGTGGTGAAGTTGAGTTTGATTCCCAATTTACCCATTAATTCCCTCCAAAAACTACTAGTAAAAATTGGATCTTTGTCAGTTATTATTTTGAGGGGCAACCCATGTAATTTGTGTACAGTATTGAGAAAGAGATCTGCCACAATGCTAACAGTGAAGGGGTGAGTGAGAGATATGAGATGGTAGTATTTAGTAAATTTATCTATCACCACCATAATTACATCCCTATTCTCACTCTTAGACAATCCACAAATGAAGTCCATCGGCAAAACTTCCCAAGCACCAGCTGGTACAGGAATTAGCATAATTTCACCCTTATTTAATTAGCATATATCACACTTTTGCACACACTGGAGAACATCATCCTTTAATTTTGGCCAATAGAAATTTCTCCTTACACTTTGATATGTTCCTAATATGCCTGAATGACCTCCAATAATAGAATCATGTAATACCTAAATCATTTTTATCCTCCATTCTTTGTGGTTACCCACATAAATTATTTGCTTCCTTCTAATTACTCCATAATGCACTGTAACATGGTCAGGTAAGGACTCATTTTGTTGGTGTTTAAGTAACATACTTTGAGCTCAGCTATCATCATTCTAACTCTCCTTGAGATTTTCTATCCACTGAGGGTTAAGAGCTGTAACAGCTAGCAAATCTCCATCCTCTGAAGGATGCTCTCTTTTGGATAAGGCATCAATTGCCTTGTTCTCCATCCCTTTTTTTGTATTGTACAACATAATCAAGGCCAAGCAATTTGCAAAAGCCCTTATGTTGAAGTGTATGGTGGAGTCTTTATTCTATCAAATGTTTTAGGCTGATGTGATCAGTCTTGATCACAAATGACATGTTTTGGAGGTAATGTCTTCATTTCTGTACTGCTGATAATAAAGCAAGGAGTTCCTTCTTGTAATATCCTAGAAATTGAAAATAAATTTATTTAATTTAGTTTACACTATTTTATAATTACAACTAATTTATGGACTATTCTGAAAATTTAAATAAAGTTTGGATTAAAATGCAAAGTTAAAAATATAATAATAATAAAATATAAAAACACATTATCTGTTCTTCTCTTGACACGGGTCATTGATATGGCGGTGGCTTCACCAATATAACTTCACTGATCTCTCGATAACTATCGAAAAAAAAACAGACGAACAAACAGTGAAAAGAAAGAAAGAAACAAAAAAAAAAAAGAGGGAAAGCTCGGATGCCTCTCTTCGTGTATGACATGATACACTCTTTGCCTTTCTTCATCGATCACAGTATGTACTCCTTTCTTATTATAACTGAAGCTAACTAGATCTCTTTTCCTAGATTAAATTGAATTTGTACGTTTCCCTCATTAATTACTTTAATGATTGGTTAATTCAATTAACATCTTCACTTTTCTTTCTTTGATATCTTGCTTATTAGCAGGTGACACGTATGTTAATTCAATTAACATGTATCCCTCTGAATCTCTAATTCAATAATCAAAAGAGAAAATGTCAAAATAAATAGAAAAGTGGAATAAAAATGAAAAAAAAAATCGGTGTCAAAAGAAAGAAGAATCGAAGAGAGATAAAGAGATGCAGAGAGAAAACAAATTAAGTTAATTAATATCATTGCAGTTCAGATAGGTCTCTCGGTTCAGATTCTGAATCGAGAATATCGTGGTAAATTCAAGTATCATTCCATGAATAAGTTGTGAATCAAAATTATATTCATATCAGGTAACTGGACTTCTCTATAACTTATATTTGAATATTATCTGTTAATTAGATTATTGACTAATCCTAAATTGTATTGGTTGACCTTTGACTTGATATACGGGTCGATGACCTGAATTGTGTGGATTGTCTGGATTGATCTTTGACTTGTGTGGATTGGCAGTGGAATTGGGCCTTGGCACGAACCTTAACTTTTTATTTTGAACCTCTACAGCCCCTTTCATAAACTAAGGGCTTTTGTTAAGTCTTTTAAACCTCAAAATCTTGAAGATGCATTTCAAAAGCCCTTAATTTTATTGATGCATTCATTGGAGGATTTGACCAAGATTTCAATCCTCCAATGAATGCATCAATAAAATTAGTTTATGAAAATAATCTATTTTTCAATAATAATTTGGTATGCAACCTCTCAAATCTTTCAATATATTCACCCACACTACTGGTCTGATGGAGCTCCATGAGTTCTTCTATCCCATTTTTTGAGATGCGGAGTTGAAACTTTTTCTCACCCTTCTGACAAGATCACCCCAATCAGGAGGATCATAATTTATGAGGAAACAATCATACCATTCGATGGTTGGACCACTAAATTGCATCGTTGCAAGTTTAGTTTTTAAGTTTGGTGGTACCTGATGCATCTCAAAATAAGAATTGCATTTGCGAACCCACTCAACTACGTTCTCCTCAGAGAAATCAGGATAGTCAGCGCGCAGAGGTTGGTACTGATCGGTACGTTGACCCCCTAACCCCTTAGGTGGATGGCGAGAACTACATCCCAGATCAGGAGCTCGCTTATCCTTAGTAAGGAAAAAATCCGATCGCGCTACTCCGGAAGGAGAAGCCAACCTCGGTTTGTGCTGAAGGTCCATCTCTACACGAAGGTCAACAAACTGCTGATGAAGCGACTGATCCACCTGGACACGATGGCCTTGCAATTGTTCTAAAAACATTTGACGATCCTGATCCATTTGAAGACGAGTGGCCTCCATGGCCATATTTAATCGGCGAAGAATCTCAGTTTGAGAACTCTCAATGCGTACTCCCATATCCGCTATGGCACGATCAAGCTGAGCCTTAGTGACCATAATTGTTCAAATAGAAGAGAAATTGAGTAGCACTGTATTCCCATTGGTGCTCTGATACAAATTGTAAGCACAATTTATAATTGGAATGAAATAGAAGAGATGAATTGGATTTTAATGAGTTCTTTATTCAACATGATGGTGTTTCATACATGGAAGATAGAAGATTACAGTAACTAAGATTCAGAATTTTCAACAACAAAACAAAATTAAGCTACTGAGCTATATATAGACTCAGCCAATTACAAGAGATAAAAGTAATTTAATTGAGAAAGAATAGTAAAAAGGAACAACAGCTCGTCAGACTTCTAAGGCTTCTTCCGAGGAAATCGTTAGGGGATTTTTTACTTAAACGACCTAAAAACAAATCTTAACTACAGAAACGGCCTAAGAGCAAATTTATTTTCACAAACGGCCTAACAAAGGGCGTGAGTTCAACTCACGCCCTTAAAACGCTATTTTCTCTGCCCGCCTGCTGCCCAAACAAAAGAGAGCAAAATGACCCAAAGGACGTGAGTTGAACTCACGCCCTTTAAATCCACATATCGCATTTATATTAATTTTTTTTTCACTTTCGGTGGTTTTGAAAGATAACAACTAGAGCACATCAACATCTAAAGGGCGTGAGTTCAACTCACGCCCTTTGTGTCTTTGGGCAATGTTCGGGCAGGTAAAATGGAGATTTAAGGGCGTGAGTTGAACTCACGCCCTTAGTTAGGCCGTTTGTGAAAATAACTTTGCTCTAAAGCCGATTCTGTAGATAACATTGATTATTAGGCTCTTTAAGTAAAAAGCTCAGATATTTCATCTATAGACAATCTATGGAACGAAAATGAATCTAATAGAGGACAACTACCTAAAATATTGCTCAGATACCCTTTAGAGCTACTCATGCTTGATCTCGAGAGTCCTTTGATTTTGAGACGCACGCTACGGCGTGGTTCAGGTCCTTTGAGAATATCCAGTAATTCCTCCGGGATATGGTTCTTGCGAAATGAGACTTGCAGCTCCTCCATCTCGGAGTTTCGCTGAGCATCAGCCTCCTGAGAGGGTACCTCAGCTTCAACAGGAGATTGCTTCGGTACTAGTTTCGGGGAAGTCAAAGTTGGCTTAGTTAATATCAGAGGATTGATCTGATGAGCAAGCATGAGATTTTTAGTCTGAGCTTCATGAGTCTGTCTCAGATCTCCATTATTAAGTACCTCAAACTCATCTATTTTCTCTTGTTGCATCGTTTCTACATCATCTAGAACCGCCCCTTTTCCCTTACTAGAATCCATAGCTCATTTCTTTGATGGCGGTTGAGATTCATTATTAGAGCTTGATCCAGCACCAAGATCGTTCTAACGACTTGATCCAGAACCTCGGCCTGACTGTCCTCCCGATCAAGAACCACCAGAACCACCTAGTCCACGAGGAGGTATAGGTGCTGGAGGATTTATCGGATTCCGTTCTATCTCCAGAGAAATATCATATCGAGATCAAAACACCCCTGATCACAGTACATGATCCATATTAAAGCTGGAATATGTCTATCATCACACAAGCCTACTCTCACACGAGCCACATGAAAGTCTAGATGATCCGCCGTAGCTGGATCCAAAGCAAGAACTTGCCTAAACGGTTCAAAGAGCTTCACAAATTCATGAAAGTATCACAGTTTCATCGGAAAGCCACGGACTAGGATCTACAATGGTCTAAACCTTACTCCCTCATCTATCGCCAGGTCCCAGCGATTTGTAAGGAGATCCATATTTTCTAAGCGGATCGACCCTCTAGCAGTAACTTGTTGGAGCCAGTGTGGGTTAGGCGCTTCGATTAATTACTGAGTATCATCGTAAAAATGCACAACCCAGTTATGGTGAGGCATATGGTGTCTAAGTGTTGCTTCTATACGAAGTCGACCAAGGTCAGTCTAGTTCGTCAGTACCATACTGTTTTCGAACGTCGCCTCTAGGTTAGCACTAGCAGCCGAATCGAAAAAATGAGGAATCCCAGATCTATTCTCCATTTCACTTGGATTAATAAAAGATTGACGAGAGAGATCTGGCTCTATAATAGATGGTGGTTTTGCTTTCACTTTGTATGTTTTGCACTGATAGGATTTATGTTCGAACCCGTTGCATGCAAAGCTGTAAGAATAAGAGAGAGAGAAAGATGATTGTTATCGTTGTATTTATTATACAAAAGTACATTAAATTGTATATATAATTGGTTCTCTAAACTACTTATCAGCTCTAACTAATATTGTTATAATTAGTTATAACAAAATTAATTACAATAACTGAATCTTCTATAACAGTCTTCATGTGATCTCCTGTATCATTTCTTGCGTTGTATGCTGCTCTTTAGTTCCGCTAACAGGCCCCTTCAAGCGTATTATAGGACATGCTACGGTAAGCTTGGATCGTAATAGTTGAAATCATGAAGTAGACAGTGGTTTAGTTAACGTATCAGCAATTTGATCCTGTGAACATATGAATTTTACATGAATTGCACCTGCGGCTACTTTTTCCCAAACGAAATGATAATCTAACTCGATGTGCTTCGTTCGAGCGTGAAAGGCAGGGTTAGAAGCAAGAAACGTAGCACCCAAATTATCGCACCATAAGATAGGAGCTGATATCTCAATGCCTAACTCATGAAACACTATCTTCAACCAAATGACTTCTGCTGTAACCATCGTGAGACCCCTGTACTCAGCTTCTGTGCTTGATATGGTAACTATTGATTGTTTCATTGACGATCATGAAATGAGATTATTACCAAGAAATACTAGATATCCCGAAGTAGACCTTCTATCGTCTGGACACCCCGCCCAGTCCGAGTCAGCAAATGCATTAATATTGAACGTGCTGCATGGTTGAATTGTGAGTCCATATTCTAATGTACCCTTCAGATATCGCAAAATCCTTTTTACAGCCGACCAATGAGAAAAATTTGGTGAGTGCATAAATTGTGATACCCGGTTGACAGCAAATGATATATCAGGCCTTGTGACGGTAACATATTGTAATGCCTTGTTGACGGTAATTGTGGATATTGTAATGCTTTTGGCTTTGTCAACAATGTAGTTAGATTAACTTCATGTGGATTAACTTCTATGTCCAAAAAATAATGAAGCACACCAAGGTCTTTAATGGTAAATCGGTTATCAAGTATTTGAACAAAATGTTACATAATGGAAATATTTTTGCCAGTGATCACAAGATCATCTACATAAACTAAAAGATATATGATAGTATTGTTACGTTGAAAGATGAAAAGGGATGGGTCTGATGCTGATGTGACAAAACCAAGGCCTAAGAGTGTATCTCGTAATTTCTGGTACCAAACCTAGGGAGACTGTTTAAGGTCGTACAGTGATTTGTGTAATTTGCAAACATGATTTGGTGCTTGAGCATCTTGAAAACTAGGAGGTTGTGCCATGCAAATTATTTCTTGAAGTTCTCCTTGTAAAAATGCATTGTTCACATTCAATTGTCTAATGCACCATTTTTCTGGTAATAGCAAGAGATAAAACCAGACTAATTATTGTTGGTTTTATAACTGGGCTAAATGTATCGGTATAATCCAATCCCTCTTCTTGTGTATATCCTTTTGCAATGAGGCGTGCTTTGAAGCGCTCAATTGATCCATCAGCCCTCCTTTTGGTTTTAAAAATCTATTTACAACCAACTATATTGGAAGTTTCAGAGGCTGAAACCAAGGACCAAGTGTTGTTCTTCGCCAGTGCATCAAGCTCCTGTGCCATGACAACTCTCCAATGTGGAATTTTGGAAGTCTGAGTATAACTAGTGAGATCAAGTTCAAAAATAGGTGTATGAGGGTTTATTGCAAGTATAGATTTTGGAAATATAGAAGATTTGGCAGCTTAAGATCTTGTAAGCATATGATGAGTGGACATAGTAGAATCAGAGATTGGCATAGTAGTTGCAGTTGATGTTGTGTTGATTCTTCTATGATAAACACAAATTGTTGGTTTAGGAGTGAGTGGTAATGGTGATAAACCTGGAGAGAGTGATTGGGGTACTGTAGATTGAAGAGGCTGAGACGACTTAGATAATATTGGTTGTTGAAGGATCACAAGAGGAGATGAATTATGAGAAGAAGTAGAAGAAGCAGGGTTTGACTGAGAAATCATGTTTTTGAAAGGAAACACATGTTTCATCAAAGACTACGTGCTTAGAAAAGAAAATTTTGTTGGTTGTAGGATTTAGACATTTGTATCCCTTGTAAATGTTTGAATAACCAAGGAACACACAGGAAGAGGAATGATGAGAGAGTTTATTAGACATATTGGGTCTGGTATATGGATAATAACAATAACTAGTACATTGAAAAACTGGTAATCCGGTATTTTGTGAAACAAAAGGTTATATGGGGTGTCAAAGGAGATAGAAGATGATGGGAGATGGTTTATCACAAACATAACACTTTCAAAAATTTCTGGCCAATAACACTGTGGAATTCTTGCTTGGAACATGGATGCCAAACTAAGCTCAACCACATGACGATGCTTCCTCTCAGCAATCCCATTTTGCTGAGGCGTATAGGGACAGGAGATGTACAACTGAATAGTTGGATGTGAACGTATCATTGGATGAAATTCGGTACCTCCATCAATCTGAACTGTTTTAATTTTGGAAACCAACACATTCTCAACAAGCAATTTAAACTGTGTAAAAATAGAGGTAACATCACTCTCATGAGAGCAGAAGTAAATCCAGCTAAAACGTGAAAAATGGTCCGTAAACATCACATAGTACCTATAACCAAGATTAGAGACCACTGATGATGGCCCCCAAACATCACAGTGTATCAACTGAAGCGGTACAGAAGCAATTGTATCGGAAGTAGGAAATGGTAACCTATGTGACTTGGCCAAACAACAAGAATTACAAGAACCAAGCTTAGTTTGTATACAAGAAAGAGTCTTTGCAGAAATAAGATGCTGAAGAGAAGCCTCAGAGGTGTGACAAAGGCGCTGATGCCACAAAGAAATGGGCTCCTTTGTACACTGGAGAGCTTGTGGAGATGTGGAAGACACAATGTACAATCCATTAATCTTGATGCCCTTTAGCAGCACCTTGTTGCTTGAAAGATCCTTAATGAAGCAAGAATCAACAAGAAAGTCCACTGAAGCAACATTATCGGTAGTCAATTGACTAATGCTAAGAAGGGGTTTAGAAATTGAAGGCACGTGCAACACATTTGTTAATATGAGAGAACCAGTATTGGTTGGTAAGAATGCAGTACCAGTATGAAGGATAGATAAACCCTTACCATCACCAACACACAACTGATCAGATCCATTATATGGAGAATAAGTAACCAGAGCATTGAGATCAAGAGTGACATGTGCAGAGGCGCCATAATCCATATACCAAGCGTCTAGTGAAGCATTGTCAAGCTGAACCATTAAAGCTTGTAGTGAAGTCTGATATGATCGTGCTTTAGCCGGTGGCATAGGTGGATGGGGCTTATAGGTTGCATCAAAGCGTTTGTAGCACCAATCAGCAGTGTGGTCCGGTTTGAAACATAACTGGCATTGAAACTTGTTAGGAACAGAATTAGAATGGAGCTGTTGAGTGGATCTGCCACGCTAGGAGCCCTTGGAAGCAAGGAAAACACTGAATTGTGCTATGAGATCATCAGTAGTAGAAGGAGAAGGGTCAAGAATAGAAGAGGAAGCTAAATTAGCTTGAAGGGAGACAGACGCTGCTGATGTGGTAGAAATAAGATTTACAGGAAAAGCAGATGTGGACATGGAACCAGCATTACTCAAAACATGTTTATTGATCCGTTATTCATGAGTGAGAAGTAATCCAAACAACTCATTGAAGGGCACGGTTGAGGATATGAAATTGAGCGATACTATGAGTGGATCATAATCCATGCTGAGGCCATGAAGAATGAACAGTTGTAGATCAGCAATAGAAACTGGTGAACCAATGAGGAGAAGACGATCGGCAAGGGAACACTTTTGATCAAGTTATTGCTACATGGAGAGATGACCTTTTTGTAAAGAATGAATCTGTAATATGAGATCCATGACTTGTGCCAATGATTGAGAAGAATATCGAAGATGAAGTTCACTCTAGAGTAACGCAGAGGTGGTACAGTGCATGACTTGAGAAACAACAGAGATTGAGCTCAATAACCATGCTAACAAGAGCTTATCTTGGCGTAGCCAATGGAGATACTCAGGATTAGAAGTAGGTGCACCCAATGGCGGCACCAAGGTAGGTGCCAACCGGCGCCCAGGCATCCCCTTGGTTCGCTGAAAAATAAAGTTCGTGCAGTAAAAAATGATATTTTTTTTGACCGAGACATTTTATTTTCTTAACCCGAGCACCCCCTACCGATCGTTTCTGGTTCCTCCCCTGGGTGCACCATCGGTAAGAGAGATAAGAGGGGAAGGAGAAACAATCGAACCATCAAGATAGCGGAGTAAATCATGGCCAGTGATATATGGTAGAATAGGAAACTTCCAAGAGAGGTAGTTATCATGTGTGAGTTTGATAGGGAGCTGATGATAGAATGTGGTGGGATGGATCGACAGGGAAGAAGAAGCGAGGTTAGCAGCCATGAAAAGTTAAGAGAAAAAAGAACAGGCGTTAGCCAGTTGGCTCGTCTGATACCATGTAAGAATAAGAGAGAAAGAAAGATGATTGTTATCGTTGTATTTATTATACAAAAGTACATTACATTGTATATATAATTAGTTCTCTGAACTGCTTATCACTTCTTATCAACTCTAACTAATATTGTTACAATTAGTTACAACAGAATTAATTACAATAACTAAATCTTCTATAGCAGTCTTCATGTGATCTCTTGTATCATTACTTAGCGTTATATGCTGCTCTTCAGTTCCGCTAACAAAAGAACAAGGTAGCATTTTTACACGCTCCTACGAGGTGCCCTAAATCCCCACATTTGAAACAGACTGGTGAAGAAGAAGACAAACGTCGTCTGAGTTCATATATATTGTCTTGAACCGGGTTAGATTTACCCGGCTGAAGTTTTATATTGTGATTTGTCTTTTTTCCAAGGGCTTCTTTGTAAGATGGGTTCTGTGCATCTCGGGAAGATGCGAGCAATTGCGTAGAGAGATTAGCTACCGCTTGCTCCATAGATCGAATCGCCGCTACCACATCATCCGCCATTAGATAAAACTCGTAGTGATCTCGAGATCAGGGAAGCAGATCTCACGTGTCGAGAAGGACGAGAGCCCTTTTTTATCAACCAGAAAATGTGTTACGGGAATAAGGATACAAGAACTTCCAGGCTCAAAGGAAAATGCGGAAGGTTCCTTACGAAAAAAACTGATTTATTCAATTATTCTCCCTTGATTAGGGCTGCAAAAAATATTCGAAGTTCGTAGTTCGTTCGTGTTCGATTTGAAAAAAGTTCATTCGATTGTAGTTCGAAATTAATTTCAAATCAAACTGATTCGATTCGAAATTATATCGAATCAAACTCAAACCATGGTGAGTTCGTTCGAAATGTGTTCGCGAACTATTTTTGTTTGAATTTGTATTAATTATTTGATTGTTTGAGACTTTGAGTAGTATGAATTTATATGAAATTTATTAATTTTTGTTGAATGAACTTTTAGTTTTGTATGAATTTTTATTAAATTGACATTTTTTATATTATGTTATTTTGATATGAATTGTGGAATTTGTTCTCCTAATAATTCTATTTCGAACTATTAACGAATCGAACCGAACAATTCGAACTTTTAACGAATCGAATTTCAAACTATGATTTGAGTTTGAAACTGTCTATCTATTTCGAATTAAACTAGTTCGAAATAGGTTTCAAATCAAACTCGAACACACGTTAGTTCGTATGTGTTCGATTCGTTTGCAGTCCTAACAATGATAGAAAACTTTTAATGCGCTTTTATTGTTGGATTGATACCCTGAATTGGCTATGGTAATCTGCATTGGGCCCAAACCTGAATGTTATTATTTGAACCAAAATCCATCTGGTATCTATTGTATTGTATCTTTGCAGGGTTATTTTTGAAACCCAAATCCATCTGAACTTCCAGTGGGCTCGACTTAAGTAATAGAATGTTCTATTTAAATTTTAGACATGAGACTAATAAATTTTTGTTATTGACTGATTTATTAAAATTTGGTAAAATATATAGTGATTTTTATTTGATCAATGAAAATCATTATTTTCATACTTATTTGTAAATGTTAAAAAATTTGCTCGGATATGCCAACTATTAAATAACTTTTTAGAAACAGAAGACAATAAAAAAATATTAAGAAATCTCCCGCTAAGGATGTCCTCAGCATCAAGGAACATGTATTAAGGTGTATGTACGACTCATTTAGATCATGAGTTCCAAAACCGTCAGGCACGCAACGATGGATAAAAAAAATGTTTGAGTCAAGATCAAAACAAGAAAAGAATAACTTATCTCCCTTAATTTCTAAACATATGAGACATCTTTAATGACATCTATCACTTATATAGTATAAATTATATTATATAGTACATATTCTATTGGATCTTATGTTAAAAATTCAGACCAAAATTTGTCAAATTTATCATGCATATATGAAAGAAATATTTCATTTAAATAATTTCTCTACGATATATAGTAAGAGTTCAACAAAAAATAACAAAAAAATTAAAAAAATCTCCCATTATTAAAAGATATCCTCAGCATCGAGCCATATTTGTGAAGATGCGGAGTACCTTCATGTAAAAAAAAAAAAGACCTATAAAACTTTACTGCTCCTTGGATTGGTTTCGGGGTTAAAGAAAATACCTAATCCCATCTGCTTTTTAGGGCCTGTTCGGCCACAGAACTGTTGAGCTGGGAATTTTTTTTCCCCCGATGCACAGTGAAATCTAGTTCAAATTCCATACCCGTTCATTTTCCCTTTGGCTGGTCGAACAGAGTGCCTATTCGGCGCCTGGAAAATTTCCCAAGATTGCTACTGTTTGCAGGAAAAAAAAAATCACCCTCACTAAATTGTTTTTCTCATGTAAACGGTAACATCTGGGTTGCAAACCAATACGCCCTGATGTATATTTTGGTAATTGAAGTTTTCCTACTATTTATCCGATATTAACTCTGTAGTATGGTGAGTTGTTCTAATGCCTACATTACATTTGCCTGATGAAATTCTCTGATTTATCCATGGAGCTTATAACTTAAAATCTAGTTTAAATATCGTTGCTCTGTGATTGGCATTGTCGTGGAAGCTCGTCCTCTGCAGCGCAGCATCTTGCTGACACCCCCCATGCTGTTGGATTATATGGAAGGTTTTTTTAGAGTGAGGTTGCATAGATTTCGAGCAAATAGAACAGACACCATGCCGCGTTGCATGGTGCATTGCAACAGTGAATGGGAATTCGAGTGCGGTAAGGGATGTCAATAAAAGCATGAAATTAAACAGATGCCTGTTTTAGCAAGTCTGTTTTTTTACCATTTCTGCAATGACATGGTGCCATCATTGAAACCGTGTGATCCGGCCAGTGTATAAATACAACACAAGTGATGCTATCATAATACTGGCAACTGATTTAAATGGCTAACTGGCAGCATGGGACCTTGTATAATATGATCTGAGCAACCAAATTGGAACTTTATCCAAAAAAGAATGCAAGTTCCATCAGATTGAAACTTTATCCAAAAAAGAATGCAAGTTCCATCAGATATCACTGCAGGTTTGTGATGATAGAAATTTTCTTGGACGCAGAAACAAAGAAATTTCACGTTTTAATTTGCAGAAATGAAGAGACTTGCATATCCAGCATATTTAATTAAACCCAATCTGTTCCAAGGATAGTGGCTTTGGCTAGAGAGATTTTTGAAAGGACAGCGTCAAATTTTAAATATGATATACATTAAGTGGATATTATTTTTGTGCTAATATAAACAGAAGTGGCCACTTGAATGATAAAATAAAGATTAAGTAAAGAATGAAAATTTAATAACAAAAATGATGAGGCCCATGCACTTCATAGTTTGGTTTTGCTGATAATACTCCAATTTGGTAAAGTTGAGTAGTTTCTTTGTAAGGCACATTTTTTGGTCCTTTAGAACAGAAAATTAGCTGAGATCGAATAATACAGATTACTATCCCAACCGAAGTGCTGAAGTGTAAATTCTTTGTATTTTGACATTCAAAAGAATTTAACTCACTGATATGTAAAGCAAACACAAGCGTATGTGAATATTAAAATTTTGCCCAAATTAATATAACAAAGAACAAACAGAGGAATCTACATTCAAGTCTGGCTGAAGCAGCATTATTTAAGTCCCCAATTGCAAAGCAATTTTTTGTGCACAAATGGTTTCAGAAATGGATTGCTATCTCAAGCTAACAAGTGCCTGGATGACTTAAAAAGCACATTATGAGCAAGAGTTTCATGTTCATAATTTGTGAATAAGTTGTGAACCTTCTTCTTTCAACATACAAGGAAAAAAAAAGAGAGAATCTAATCGTAGCCTCTATCTACTTCCTCCTGTTGCCAACACCTGGGCTGTGGCCTGGCTGCGTCGGTCGAGCATCCTCTACACCGACAAATGGGGTTGGTGAAACCATGCCTTCGAGTGCACCTTTTGGAACAGAGCTGCTCTGTATGGATAACGATCTCCTACCAATGTAATGGTTTCCATGTACAAGTGGCCTAGCTTGACCAAAACAAACCAATTGAAAATTTAGTAGTACCATTAGAAGGATCAGGCATTTAATGAGGGAGTTGCAGCTAGCATTCATCTCTATATATATTGAGGATACCAACAGAGTATCTATAGTGAGAGTCAAGAGATTAGTGGAATCTGGCTAACTGATGAAGGAGATGCTTTCTCCTTTGGTAGAAACTTTAGACTATTTATAGAACTAGAAGATGGTTTTTAATTCTAATGTTACATCGTAGTACCTGTCATGCGTGTTTAAAATAAACGGCCATATTGTGAGTGCCGCATGCATGCATTAGCTCTGCTATGGTTCAAGGGACCGATGAGAAAAAAACAATGTGGTAGACAGCGTGTTCTTTATTCTCTTTCAGTTGTCTGCATGACTGCATGGCACTTTAAAAGTAAAAATATATAACATGCCAAAGTTCAATGAATTACTGTGTCAAATTCAATGAATTTGTATGTGCTGCGAGGTCAATTTCAACTTATTTTTATTGTCATTGTTAACAAACTTTGTTATTAATATTAAGGTTGAATGAAGTGAAGACATTGAAAATCAAGACACTGGGGGCAGAGAGGAAGCATCGGGATGTGAATATAGATGACAATGAAGATATTAATCCACATGTTATAAGCAGCGAGTGACAATTTCAAATGTGCACTTTAAATCAATTTCATTTCTATCTCAATTTAATATTTATGATGATTTAGGCTTAGAATTATGTCAAATCCTATTTTGCATGTCATTTTCAACTTATTTTTATATATATTTCCTATGGCACTGATAAGTGACGGAGCTAGAAATACTTTCACTATTTTTAAAAAGAAATAAACATATGATATTAAATTCAAAACTTTTCATGCATCATCACATATTCATACATCAATTATTTTGCACGTATAACGTGTCTTTAATTTTATAAATAAAAAAAATCACAAGCACCAATTTAAACATATAAATAAACAACAAACATTGACCATCCAGAAGGTAAAGATATTTTGAATTTATTAATTATTTTTATTCTTATCCAAGTGTTAATATATTTCGGTAAAAATGATAATATTAATACTTCATTAAAAACAAATCACTAAATGTTGTACATACTTAAAATATGATATTATAAGATTTTTTTTGGTTGGGGGGGGGGGGCTGGGGTCCGATAGTGTAATTCGAAGTAAAATTTAATAGGTTCAATTGCATATAGATACATAGAAAAATGAACTACATATAATCATGGTGGAGGGAGGGGTGGACTGAGGGGTGCCAAGACTCTCCCGAATCAGTAAAATCACTACTACACAATCTGTCTTTAATAGCGGTCAAAAACTATATTTTATAGCGGTCCAAGGGGTCTGTTATTGAGGGTGCTATAAAAAGTCTTGAGAACCGCTATTAAAGAATACCCTTTAATAGCGGTTGTTATATAACAATCGCTATTAAAGGGTTGTGCCGAATTAAAAAAAAAATGCTGACAAATGTGACAGCTGTACCATCAGTTAGCTTTTATTTTTTTTTATTCTAAAACACAAATTTTAAATTCAAAATTTTAATTTGAACAAAAAATTTAGAATCGAAAATAATTTGAACAAAAAATTTAGAACATAAAAATAATTTGAGTTTTAAATTTGATCACAATTTGAATATAAAATTTAAAACAGAAAAGTAATTTGAATTCAAAATTAAAAAAAAAATAATTTGAGTTTAAAATTTGAACAGAAAATTAAAAAAAAGAATAAATAAATAAATTTAAAAAGAACAAAATAAAAAATCTGTCCTAATTTTTCTTTAAATCTTGAACTTTTTGTTTGATATTTTGTATTTGAATTTTGAGAAATTGGGAAGATGAAGAGAAAATGAGAGATGAATGAGGGGTGAAGAGTGGTATATATATATATATATATATATAGGTAAGAAATGGATGAATTCGTGGTAATTTTCTGAGTGATTTCTGAGCGTTGGATCGATTAAAATGGACGCTGTAGATTAAAAAATATATTGGCGATCCGTGGACAATGGTGCATATTCGTAGGACCCATTTTATAGCGGTTGTTATTAAACAACCGCTATTAAAGGGTAGACTATTAAAGGTACCCTTTAATAGCGGCTCTTTAGTAGAACCGCTATAAAAAACTTTAATAGCGGTTGTTTAATAGCAACCACTATAAAAGCTCAGTTTTAATAGCGGTTGCTATTAAACAACCGCTATTAATGTCTTTTATAGCTGTTTTTATATAACCGCTATTAAATAGCGCTACAAAAGTTTTTTTTTCTGTAATAATGATATGCTAGTTGCAAGTATATTTTTAATAGAAAAATTCGATTGGCACCCCTCAAATTTGCAACAGTCCAAATCCCTTAAAGCTAAGACCTAAAAACAACATTTCATTTTAAAGGTTTCATTTTTTGTTTGAAATATACAAAGCGTCAAAGCCCATAGTTATATACAGCTTGAGTTAAAAACCAGCAATTGAACCGGCTGATTATTCGGTCGATTGAACTAGTAAACCATTAATCCGAAACTTTACCATGTGAAGGTCCGATCTGATTCTCACAACGTTGCTTCGTAGGATCTAACTACACTGAAAGATGACGAGGACACTTCGAAACCAGGTCAAGATATCAACTTGGTACAATAAGGTATTATACGGGCCTTTAATCGTGATTCTTTTGGAATTTGTGATTTTATATTAATTTATCTATAATATAGAAAAAAAATTCAAAATGTTGAATTAATAGATAACTCTCCTCTAACACCTTATCGTTGTTCCTCTGATCAATCAGTGACTTCGCTCATCGTTTTAAATTATTAGCAATGCAAAGGGTAAAGTTATTAATTAGGTCAATCGGAAAAAAATATTAATTAGTTGGGTCAACGACTATTTAATTTATAAGCGGTTGTCAATTGCTATATCTCCCTTTCGTTCCTAAAGCTCCTTTAGTTTCCCATAGTGTTTTTTGTCCAAAGCTTCTCACTTTTCTGTAATTAAAAAAAATATAATATAACTTCATTTTAAAAAATTAGTTGTACGTCATTATTTTTTTTTGAAGCGGCCATCTTACATTTCGCGACTGAGCTACAGGAAAGATAGATTTAGTGTGAAATATTTGTCCTTTGAAATATATAAATTAACAGTTAATTATGCATAAAAAGAAAAGAGTTAATACGTTCATCGGGCATCAATAATCTAGGGCCGCTTCAAATAATTACTATATCTTATTGTTATTCTATGATGCTTTTGGGATTAATTGGTTTGTTTTTTCTACGTATGAACGAAAATTCGTCATATACTTAAAATAGAGTATACTGAGATGTACATTCTACGATAGTTGATTTTTTTTAATAAGGTGAGATCAAGAATTTAGAGTTTTAATAAAAACAATTAGTCCTTCAATTTAACATTTCACAAACTGAATTCCGAATCAACGCTCTTCCAAAAAGAATATTATTTTAGTAGCTAAACTAAAAAAAACGATTCTGTTGAAAGGTTGATTTTGTTATTAAAATAAAATTTTTTATTCCTGAGATATTTTTATATTTTTATTCATTTTTCGCTGATAAGCCCTCAGGCAGAGAACAATTAATTAATAACAAAAATATGATATTTGTAATATCCCAGATAAATATAAGTAATTTTATTTTTGGATTGTTTTATAAATAAATTTTCTACGGGGACTAATTTACAAGACGGAAAAAAATTAACGAGATACACGTTGGTGTATCTTCCATTGGCACATGGTTCATGCAAGGGCGGTGGCTGAATCCAAATATGTCCCTTTGATACTGGTTGCGATGGAAAGAAACGAAAAAGAAAAAGAAAAAATGAAACAGAAAATGAAAAGATGAAGACCGAAAGTAAAGGAAGAGGAAAATGGAAACAAAAGGAAACGTACGATGCCTCTTACTTCCCTTGGCTTGTGGCTTCGATGTTTGAGAATTTGGTAAGCACATCTTAACTAAATGACATCTCTCTTTAGTTGTCGATAATTAAATGGATGTAAGAAACATAAAAATAAGAACGAAACAAAAATGAAAGAGATAAGAAATATAAAGAAAAATCATAATAATAAATACCATCATAGAGAACGAAAATTAAAAGGAATACGTACAAATTGCTAATTGACATCGCCGTTCGGATAGGTATCATCATCTGCATTCTAAATTGAAGATTTTGGGATTGACTCGAGTAACATCGTTAAGGATTGACTCATGAATCATATCATATTCGTAATGGATAATCAATTTTTTTATAATTTATATTTAATTATTATCTATTATTTGAATACTTCAGTTTACTTTAAAATATATTATTAAAGATTGATTAACCTTTAACTTATGATATGGATTGATGACATGAATTAACTAAATTGATTGAATGTTGATATATAAATAGAATTGGTCAAATTACGCATAAATGTATATATTATAATTTAACCCCTCATATTTTGAAAGTTATGATCCACACAACTTATAAAAAGTTGTGAGTGAAAGATGACTTTCTGAGTCTTGTTTTTAGCAGATTTATGAGATATTCTCACTTATCACGGTGGATACGAAATATGATCTTTATGTATCTATGTATAATTGCTTAAATCATAATTGATTCACTTATAATTATTTAAATTATTAATAAATAATAATAAATTATTTTATTTTAAATGCTTTGTATTATTTTATTTATAAATATGTTATAGAGAATCTACATCGTTAAATAACTGGTTATTGAGTTTTATAGTTGATCTTATTTTGTTTCATCTGTCACTTTTATTTTTCTTTTATAATAGCAACGTAGGTTCTTAGCCGTCGGATGGATGCAAAAGATATTATTCTCATAGTGCCTCGATCAGGGCGTTACATATATAATATAAATGGTAAATTCTCTCGGATGTCACTCAATTTCAACATGTATCTAGTTTTTATCACTCTATTTATTTTTTTTTATTAAAATCCTAACAATACTGATATGACATCCTACGTGGGCTATATTATACCGCCAATAAAGATTAACAACACTAATAAATGACTAAACAAGATAGAAAAGAGAAAAAAATATTTTTTTTTGAATTACTAGGAGTATAACTTTATGTAATCGGTTTGAATAATAAAATTTTATTATAATATAATTGTAAAATTATAGAGTCCACTTAGGATGCGACATTGATACTATTAGATGTAGGATGAAATATGATAAAAGTAATTGAAACTAGATATATGTTCAAATTCAGCGATTAAAAATGAATAATTTAAAATTTAGTGATTAAATATAAATTTCATATGAAAATGAATGAGTTTCTAAAAAATATGGACCTAAAAAGTTTAGTTATTGTATAAGACGTGAAAGAGGCAATAAACTCACAAAATAAGTTATCACCATAAAACTATAAAAGTGTGGGGGCCACCAAGCACCAGCCCATATAGGTTTCAATTATAATAATAAATTATCACGATGTCCCTCATACTGTCCTACATTATATATATCAGGATCTTCAGCGCCCACAAAATCTTATGGGTGAATTTCTCAATAGGTACTAGCTGGGCCATAGAAAATATAGAGGAGGGTTTAAATATTAACCAACACAACTTTTTTACCAAAGTAGTTCAGAGGAGGTCTAAATATTATTTAATTTATTAGAATTAGGTTGTCAGAACTAGACCTTTCGTCAATCTGAATCAGATATAGTCAAGATTTTTTGACTCACGTAGAATCAGATATAAATTGATTTGATACATTTAATTGTGTTTTTTGAATTTTTTTGTAATTATATGTTAATAGAAAACTATATATGCATTAATAAGATTAATTATATATTAATTAATATTAATTGCTTTAAATACATAAAAATTAATATATATATATATATATAGAGTAATGCTATGGTGCTTCGCGAAGTAAAAAAAAATTTGTGCTTCGCGTCCGTATCTCGAATTTAAAAGTTCAAACGGCCGATCCAAACCGTTGAGCATTATCTTCATATTGAAATATCCTTGGAGATCAAATTTTATATTTTTTTTGAATTTTTTTGATATTTTTTAGATGGGTACAAAATCGCTTGTTTTGGATGGTGCAGAAATCTTTAGATCAACAAAATTTGTACCTATCTAAAAAATATCAAAAAAATTCAAAAAAATATAAAATTTGATCTCCAAGGATATTTCAATATGAAGATGATGTTCAACGGTTTGGATCGGCCGTTTGAACTTTTAAATTCGAGATACGGACGCGAAGCACAAAAGATTTTTTGCTTCGCGAAGCACCATAGCATTACTATATATATATATATATATATATATATATATATACAGTGGAGATACCGTGAGCTTAAGCTCACGGAGGCCTTCCGTGATCTTAACTCAAAAAACATATTAAATCATCTCGAAATTTTAATTTATCATTCTCATTAAATTCTTTATATAAAAATCTTGTGGGATGCAAAAATTTGGAGTGTTTTGAGCTTTTTAAGTCACCGTTTTTAATTTTTTAAAATGATGTTCAAGTATTGAATATATTATTATTATTATTTTTAGAGCTGATTTTCAAAAATTAAAAACCACAAAACTTTTTTGTACTTCACGTCGTATCTCCCATTTTAGAGTTCAAAATACCGATCTGACCGTTCAAAATATTTTTCATATTAAAATATATTTGGATAACAAATTTTACATTTTTTAGAAAAAAAATAGAAATTTTTTTCTAAAAAATGTAAAAAAAATAGAAATTTTTTTCTATTTTTTTGAGGATTAGAAAATCGTTCTTATTAAAAATTATAAACTCAATGTATTTTCATCCCCTCAATAAAAATAGAAATAAAATTCTAAAAAATATAAAATTTGGTCTCCAAATATATTTTAATATGAAGAACACTTTAAACGGTCGGATCGGTATTTTGAACTCGAAAATAGGAGATACGACGCGAAGTACAAAAAAGTTTTGTACTTCGCGACTAACCGTAGCATAACTCTCTCTCTCTCTCTCTCTATATATATATATATATATATATATATATGTATGTATGTATATGTGTGAAAGAGAACCCTGATAGCACTCATACATATGACTCAACGGGATCGAGAGTTTTTTAAGAAAAATCAACTATGATAGGACAAAGTCACGTGCACCATGTTGTTATATTTTTAACAGCGACAAAACAAAATCACATACACGACATTTTATAAATTAAATTTTTATTTGATCCCATTCGGTCATTACCAAATATCAATATAATAAATAAAAATAAAATAACGGTTCGACTTGTTATATGCCTAACACTCTGGAAAAAAAGGAGACTATCCATGTGCAATGTATTAAATTCCGAATATCTCATGAGCAATGCCCGACTTGCCGCCCGGTATCGAGTATTAACGGTGATGTTAGAGGGTTAGCTGGCATAGCTCCTTGGTCTCAAAAGAATGACACACCTCACAATACAGTCAAGCCAACTACCTCTTGCGACAAATGAAATATAGATACAAAAGAAATGGAGGGAGATAGGAAATACGAAAACACTAGACCCCAAAACCATAAAGTGATGTCTTCGATGATCGATCGAACATACGGTGTTTCTTAAAGGCGATGATAGGAATCAATACGGTCTATAAGCCAGACAACAATTTGATCCTTATCATATACTCAAAGATACACTGACCTAGACCAATCTGGCCCGACGTCACTCTTCCCCCAACCAATAATTTATTAGATACTTTTAAATCTTTAAATGAGTTTTCTATCACTATTAAATCCTATTAGATTGTATAGTGTTAATACAGCTAACTATCATTCATGTTACTTTAATTATTATTATTATTATTATTATTATTATTATTATTATTATTATTATATATTCATACCTGATAATTATTTAATAACTACTCTCATTAGTCCAAAATATCCTAGTGCTTAAGTATTATTATTGTTCGTTTCTTAATTACGCTTTACTAACGTAATTAGCAAGTATCTAATTAAATTACCTTATCAATTTATCCTCCCTAATTTAATTAATCTACAACAACAATTTAAATTTATAATTGGAGTATGAATGCAATGATGCCTATACATGGATGCAGTAAATGTCCTTTCTAGAGAATTCTAAATCTCGGTAGAGATCGCACTTGAGGGGCTTGGCAAGAAGGCGAGATCGTCGCGCCATGTTGCAGAATCTTTGGCGTGTCTTGCACCTATGTCTTGCCCCGTTGTGCGTGGAAGGCTCGATAACTGGCTTGTCGAGAAAATCCAGTTAATCTACTATTTAAGGTCGATTAAATCCTCACGTTTTAAGTCACACAGGTCTAGTTAGGTAGGGACATATTGGACTCAACTCGAATCGGTACTACAACGTTCATTATTCATACATTAACTTAGAATTATCTAATAATTGAGAAATTAATTAATATATATTTATAATATTTATTATTATTATCCAATTTTTAAAATAAACAAGGTTAATTAACATATATTTTATAATATTAATTATCATTATATTTTAAAGTATTATTTTTAATACATCTTAATTATTTCTATTATAGGTTTTACTTAATTTATTAATATTACTTTTATAACTTAGAAACTATACTATATGAAAATAGAAACGGAAAATAATAACTCAATTAACTCAAATTAAAGTTAAAGTTTTTATCTTATTAAAATGTGTGGGTGTTTTAATTTGTTCGGGATCATACATTATCTATCATACCACACTGTATCTATTCTCAGGGGTTCCATTTAGGGGTAGACATGGAATTTAATCATCTCCCGAATTTTAAGTTTAAGTAATAATTAATTATTAGAAATTCCCATTTTATAAATGGTTTTTTGACTAATGACTTAATTAATACTTAGCCCACATATCTTTCCATTTAATCTTTAGCCCACTTTTAATTTATTAGTTCTCAGTCCATATTCCACATTTCAATTCTTTTCAAGGCCCAACTAACAGTTTATCATTCAAGGCTCAATTCAGCAAGTTAATTATTAAGGTCATAACAATTCATTAACCCTTCTCATAAATAGTGAGATGCACAATAATAAGAGCCACAACCAGCCACAGTAAGCAATAATAGATGATGAGACAATAACCCCAAATATCACAAAGTAGCAACCAACAAGCGATAAGCAACCTATAACACTATTCGTTATGCTGTAATAGTTCATCCGGGTGATCCTCTCACCTAAATGGTACCACTGGAACCAGTGTACTAAGGGTTCAAATAAAAGCATTCCGGTGGCATAGGACCGGTACAAGACCAAATACATCGGCATCTAAAAATCTCAATTTGGAATATCAATCAACTATATCTAGCAATGCACAGAGTGTTCTCATATCAGTACAGTTTATAGGCTGATACAAAGAGTTGGTACACCACAGCTAGGCATACAAGCCCGCAACCAGATTAATGAAAATAAACCAGCACAAGATCAAGGACCTCATAAAATATTCAAAACCTAACAAGCATCGCACCAAGCATCACAGCCAACAATTTTCTAATAGTTATAGAGTGGCAACGAAGGAGGAGTGCTCCTCTCCTCCTCACACAACAACAATCAGTGACAAGAAAATTTGATTCTCAATCAAAATAGCAACCTAACAAAAGAACCAAAAGAAGTTAATAGATTTAAACGGCTTAAAAGAGGTAGAGAATGGAGAGTGTAAAATCGATCAAGAAAGAGAGAGAAAGTGAGGGCTACTCCGCCTTTTGTAGTCGCGCTAGTGACGAGATAGGTGGAGGGCCCCCGATGTCGATAGACATGACAGGCTGGTGCGTGCTCGATTGGGGTGTCAGATCGGGGGGGGGGGGGTCGATAGTCTTCGTTCTGTCAGGGATTAAGTCGGCGCAGGGCGTGAGAGTGAGTTGAGCGATCGGGGAGATCATCCCTGTCATGCGAGAGAGAGTCGATGGGACCGAGAGGGAGTAGGGGGTTTAATGGGGATGAGACGGGGCACCCTGAGTGAGAGGGGGTGGGTCTCGGGCGATAATAGGGTGAGTGAGAGAGAAAGGTGTTGAGTGGGGTATGGGATTGGGTGTGGTAGGGCACGGTGTCGGTGTTGCAGATCAGTATTATGTAGCGTGTTGGTGGGGTTTCACAACTACCCTGTTAAAAGAATCATTTCGTCCTTGAAATAGAGCTAGGTCGAAGTAGTAAACAAGTCGGGGTACTGCTCACGCATCTCGCTCTCTTGTTCCCACGTGGCTTCACAAGGTGAGTGGTGCTCCCACTGAACTAGCACATGTCGCATCACTCGTCGACGATGTTGGACCTCCTTCGTGTCTAAAATGCGTAGTGATCTCTCACGATAAGTCAAATCTCTCTCAATCTGTAGTAGCACGACCTCCAATACATGAGTGTCGCTCAGGATGTAGCGACATGACTGTCACTCAGGACGTAGCGACATAACTAAGAGATGTAAAACACGTTGTGCACTCCAGACAAGGGCGGTGGCAAGACAAGTCGGTGGGCTAGCAGTCCTATCCTCTCCAGAATCTAATACGACCCAATGTAACGAGATGCTAACTTACCCTTGACTCCAAATCACATAACACCCTTCACTAGTGAAACCTTGAGTAAGGCGTGCTCTTCCTCGGCAAGTGTCATGTCACGGCTTTTCGGGTCAGCTTACTTCTTCAGTCAATCGTGAGCGGTCTTCAGACGTTCGTTTATTAACTTCATTTTAGCCGTCGTCTCCTCCAACATCTGTGGTACTGTAGGCATCACTGTGCTGACCTCCCTCCAGCACACCGGGGTGCGAACATGATGGTCGTATAATGCCTAAAATGGAGACATATCAATGCTAGCATGATAACTACTATTTTACGCGATCTGCGCCAAATGAATATGGTCCATCCAGCTGTTGTCCATCGTAAGTGTACAGACTCGCAGCATGTCCTCCAAAGTCTAAATGGGACGCTCGGACTGCCCATCTATCTGTGGGTAGTGGGCGGTGCTGAAATCTAACTCTGTACCAAGTCCCTTCTGGAAGGACTTCCAAAATCATGACGTAAATCATGGGTCGCGATCAGATATGATCGAAGTCGGGATTCCATGTAGCGTATACAACCTGATAATGTACATATGAGTCATCTCCTCTCTTATCAACCCATAACGGTATGGGATAAAAATGTGTGCAACCTTTGTCAGGTTGACTATAATGACCCAGATCACATCACATCTCTTACTGGCTTTGGGTAGCCCTGCCATAAAATTCATCGTGATGTGATCGAACTTCCTTTGGTTCTCTTCGATCTGTAGGGGCTGTAGTAGCCCTGACGTCTTATGTTGGTCTGTTTTCACCTTCTGACACACCAAACACCTAGCCACGAATTGTGCCACCTCGTGTCGCATGTTACGCCACCAGATGTAATTCTTGAGGTTTTGGTACATCTTGGTCTCTCCTGGATGAATAACATAAAATGTCTCTTGTGCCTCCTTCATGATTCTGTTCTTAAGTCGCATCTCATCGGGCACGCAGATGCGATCTCCAAAATGCAGGTCACCCTGGTTGTCCACTCGAAAAGTGGTGGTGCTCCCAACTCCTAATCATCGCCCTGCGCAACTTGAATCTCCTCCCTCAAGGTCAGCTAAATATCTAGTGTCGCCACTACACTAGGTTCTATGGGTGTCAGTTTGTCAATGAGCTCACCGAAGGGTACCATCATCAAGTTGAGATGTCTCATGTCCTCCAACAGATGGTGCTGCTGGGTAAGGAGAGTGGCCAAGTTGGCCTAACTCTTTCGACTCAATGCGTCGGCTATCACATTGGCCTTGCCGGGATGGTATAAAATCTTCATACCATAATCTTTCATCAGCTCCAACCATTGTCACTAACGTAGGTTGAACTCCTTCTACGTAAAAATATACTTCAAACTCTGATGGTCTGTGAAGATCTTACACTTCTCGCCGTATAGGTAATATCTCTAAATCTTCAGTGCGAAGATCACTGCCTCCAACTCCGATGTCGTGCGTGGGGTAATTCCTCTCATGGGTGCATAATTGTCAAGACACATATGCAATCATGTGACTCTCCAACATCAAAATGCATCCCAACCCAAATTGAGATGCGCCGGTGAACACTGTTTCTCCACGCCTTAGACGGACATCCTCAAAATCGGTGCAGAAACCAACCATCCCTGTAACTCCTCGAAGTTATGCTGTCGTTCGGTGGTCCACTCAAATTTGGATCCCTTCTGCAAAAGCTAGGTCATAAGTAAGGCGAGTCGTGAAAATCCTAGAACGAAATGCCGGTAGTACCCTGTAAGTCCCAGAAAATTCTGAATCTACGTCGATCTTTGGTCTCTCCCACTATGTGACCACAATCACCTTCTATGGATCCACCGTGAGTCTGTTCTTTGATATAATGTATCCAAGGAAGGCAGTCTCCTCAAGCCATAACTCACACTTGGAGAACTTAGCGTACAACCTGTGATCCCTCTGTCTCTGTAGTGTCATACTTAAATGCCGAGCATGCTCCTCGTGGCTGCGGCAGTAAATTAGAATATCATCTATGAAAATAACCATGAATGTGTCAAAATAGTCTTGTTTACCCTTGAAATATTTCAAGAGTACAGCATGAGAGCTTAAGCATGCAAGATTAAAAATAATAATCAATAATAAAGAAAAAGAAAGGGATAAAGACAAGACAGAAAGGGTCACCAGTCAGGAAAAATCACTGCTGAACTCCGGAGCAAGTTCATTAATCCCACAATAAAATCTAAGGAGGAGATTATTTACCCTTGAAAATTCTCAAGGATAAAACAGCTGAATAATTAAGAATAAACATCAATTATCAGTAATAAATCATAAGAAAGGGAAAGATAAGAGACAGGAAAGAGTGGGGACCACCAGCCAGAAGAGGTCGTTGCCGAATTCCGGAGCAATCCTATTTGTCCCACAAGGAAATTCTGAGCACAAAATAAAGGGTATAAATACCCCACCATCCGCTGTCCACTAGGCGTGAGTGACAACCAAGAGACTCGAGAGGGGAGATCTCTCGGGTGTCACCATGTGGTCATACTTTTTCTGACAAATGGGACCCACCTGGCAGTCCCTCACAAGCAGCTTCAACAGTCTAAACCTAGCCTACCCACTCAATCTAACCAAGCCGGAGCAAGGATTAAGTATTAATCCCATAAGGAAATCCTGGACAAAGGACTCAAGGTATAAGAACCATGTCGCCTCCTATTCATTTGAGATGGATGACTCTCAGGAGATTCAGGAGAGGAATTCTCCTGATGGGTCATCCATTTGATTATTGTTCACTGACAGGTGGGTCCCACACCTCAGTGATAAACATCAAGGGAGTCAAGATCAAACCCTAGAAATTAACCTTCAGAGCAAACCCTATGAGCTGAACCAATACAATCCCTGTACAACAAGAAATGGTGTCAATGCCAAGCCAGTACTTTGATACAACCAATCACAAGAAATCTCAATGTGATTTTGCTTTCAAGGCTGACCAGGTGCCAAAGCTGTCAGCAACCACCTGATCAGACCATGATTTGTGCCAATTGTTGACAAGTAATCAGCTTTTGACCAAATCACCTTCATGAGAATGGATTGAAAGTCAATTTCACAAGACTGATCGGGTGCCAAAGCTGTGAGCAACCATCTGATCAAGTCTAGATTTGTATCAATTGTTGACAAGTAATGAGCTTTTGATCAAATCAAACCCTAATGAACATCAATACAAGTCTAATTTGTGTTTAGTTGGGGGAGAGTTTCTGCAAGGAGAGTTTATTTGGCAGAGACATTGAGCTGCAACTGTGAGAAATTAGGATTTAATTCAAAAGGGAAAAGGGTTTTCTTGACAAATAAAATTTTAATGCAAGGAGGTAGGGGCAAAAATGGAATTTAAAATTACAGGGGTGATCATTATGAATTTAGGAATTTTTGGTGAAAATTTCATGATTTTTGGACAAGTGGGGCTATTAAAATAAATTCAGAGAAGATAAAACAGATTAAACAGGCAGATCAAAGGGCTGAGATTTGATCTAGGCCTCTCTCGGTAAAACTTGGGGACAGAACACCCTCTGGGTACAACTTGGAGACCCAAAGAAGCTCCCAGCCTGTGCCACGTGGCACCTCTCCCATTGGTCCATGTTAGCAAGTGGGTCCCACCCTGGTGCAGGACATCTCACAAGTGGGCCCCACACATGCCACATGGCACTCACTCGTTGGCCCACATCAACAGCCACTTCACCAGACAGAGACACATGGCACAATGCTATTGGTGCAAACCTACACATGTCAGCATGGTAGAAGTGACATGGCGACACCTTAGGCCACCACATCATCATATGCATGCCATGTGGCAGCATACCATGAAGCCACCTCACTATTTGAGGTACAGCAACTGGACATGTGGCAGCATGCCATAAAGCCACCTCAATAGCTGAGTGTCACGTGGCATTTCTTTATTGGTTCACCTTACTATTGTGGGCCCCACCATGCCACAAGATGATTGACAAATGGGCCCCACTTGATGCCACGTGGCATGTACTCACTGGTGCCATGTTATCACACAGTATACACAAGGGACTACATGTGGCCTTATCTGATCGGTACAAGTCAGCACAGGGTAGTACACATGGCACCACTAGTCAGGTCCACATCATTCAATCATTAACAGATCATTAGTTTTAAGTGGTTGTTCATCAAATAAACAACCAATCAGACTCTGCCACCTCAACACATTAATGTAAATCAACTGCTAACTAAGATACCTAAACCATTAGATCTGACATGTGGGACCCAGCAGTCAGATCAATGAGAGTGAGAGCATGAACTAAAGCTATAAACCAAGATCAATGAGAGATTTAAACAAGAGAGCATGAACTAAAGCTATAAACCAAGTCCACTTAACCTACCTATTCAATCCAACGCAAATAGATTTAAACAAGAGATAAAAAGGAAGGTGAACCTACCGGATCAATTGAGTCCAAGTTAGTACCCGAAATTGAGCTATCTATTAGTGCTCTGAACCCAAGAATGAAACATAGCAAAAGGAGGCCAATAAAAAAAAAGAGAAGTTAGTACGAGAGCAAACACACACACTTGCACATTTCATTAGTGATCACTTACTGTGGAGAGGGAGAGAGATCAAAAGAATTAGTAAGGAAGACAATCAATTTGTATTTGATCATCAAAGTCAATTATTGATTCTCTGCATTCTTTTCTTTGAAATTGAGCTTCAAACAGTTAGTTCATGTTATCTAGTTAGTCAATTAAGCTTCATTCTTGCGTTTCTTGTCTCTGACATGTAATTTTCGTTTATCGTTCGATTTTTCCTCTTTGTTTCTCTGTGAAAGCTACAATCTTGTGTGAAGTAGTTGCATAACTAATCTCCAGTGAGCCACTGACCCAGGCACAAGGTGCTTGGTGAGCCTTTAGGCCTGGATCGATTACTAATGTTATGAATTTACAGTAGCATCATTGTCCCATCATCATTCTAGTGAATTCTTGCCATTCTATTTCCTTAATCGAGTAAATAATCGATTGACAATCAAGAATTGAAGTTCAACATCCTTTGATCACTTTATTTGTGCGATTTTTAATCAATTAGGTAGTTAATCTTCGTGAATTTGTGATAAACATGCTGATTTTGAAATAAATCAGTATCTCGCCGAATTTTTAGAGGTGATCGGCACCGTTGCAATCTTAGTGAGCCATCGACCCTAGTCATGCCTAAGTATCCCTTTAGGCCTAAGATATGCTTATCAAATACAAGACTCTAGTAAATTGTGAGAATTCAAATCAATTTCGGATCGATACCGATCGATAACGATAACTATGATTGACTTTGTGTTTCAATAATCACTCGACTCGGTGAGCCACGGCCCTAGCCATGTCTAGGTGCGCCTTTAGGCACGAGGAGTGTCAATCGGATGAGGAAAGCGGATGAAAGATCATGACTTGCACCAATTGAGGTCGGTACCACATCTTTGCTTGAGCAACGAAGTGCTCACGGTGCTAAGAATGAAGGAGAAGCCCCAGGTTCACCTTAGATCATGTCTACACATCAAGATGATTCTTATCAATCTTGCAATTATCAAGTACTTCGATCAATTCTGTTGAATTCGGCAGAGGAAGCATTTCGGTACCGATTTCAACTGGTACATCAACTGGCACTATCGTGTAGCATCGATCGCCGTATAGATCTTCGATCAAGTACCACAGAGAAGCTTACTAAGGTGAGACGATGCTAGGACACCGATCTGATCGGAGAAGAAGTGTTCTGGTCGCCGGGAACGCTGCTTATCACGAATTCTGACGCAAAGATGAGTTAGAAGAAGTAAAGAATCATTTGGCATGAACTTTGAAGCACTTCACCAATCTTGAAATCTATCAACGATTGAGATCCGTCAAGAGTCTAAAAAAATTAAAACGGAAGAAATCAGGGTCTTTAATCTGTTTAATGCTCATCTCAATTAAATCTGGTGGCCCAAGTAAAATAAAAGACTGAATAGAAGATCTACGCTAATCTTAGAATAATCTAGCGGACCAAATTAAATACAATATTCTTAAGAATCGTTATAACGATTCTTAAATCATTATACGATTCATTTAAGCATGGAACGCTTCGCAAAGCGTTGGCAATACTTTGACCATGCTCTGACAAGTCAACACATTCTAAGGAATCGTTATAACGATTTCATACATCGTTATACGATTTATCGAATCATTGAACATTTTACAAAGCGTTGGCAATGCTCTGACCATGCTCTGACAAGTCAACACATTCTAAGGAATCGTTATAACGATTCCCTAAATCGTTGAATGATTCATCAAATCGTTGAACGCTTTACAAAGCATTAGCAACGCTCTGACTATTCTCTAACAAGTCAATACATCCCAAGGAATCGTTGTAATGATTTTCTAAAATGTTGAACGATATACAGAGCGTTAGCAACGTTTTGACCCCTGTTGACCAATTCTCTGACAAGTCTGCTATTCTATAGAAATATTATAACGACATGTTGAAGCGTTATAACGGTTAATAAGGTAGTGTCATATTTTGTTGATTGCTGATGAGTCTTCACAATATGGCAGTTTCTGAACTGGTTTGTCTAGAAGCTCATCCTCTGATGAACCTGTCCCAATGTTAGACCAGTCAGGAGCCCCGAGTCTAATTTTGTGCACAAGTTAACCCTGAATCTGTGAATCGGCTAGGTGCTCAGGATTCATGACTTAGTGGTGATCAAATATGCTCACACAAAAGGGTGTGAAGTAACACAGTGGATTTTGCACAAGTAATGCAATATTCAAAATAGCCAGTCGAGACAGGAACATCTTGACGCTCGTCAAAGAATGACCAAGACTATGACATTAGCACAAGCGAAAGAACATCACAATGTCCAAGGAGATGATATCATGATGACTTTGTGTCATGAACAAGTAATTCATGATCAGTCAAGCTAGTAAGATCAAACTAATCCGTCGATAAGTTTGTCTTCTAGTCAAGAGGATCAAATCGTTCTGTAGTAGATTCATCCTCAAAGAGTGGAATGAACCATTCTGTAGTAGGTTCTTTCACTGACACACGCCTCAATGTCAAGCTGGCTCAACGCTTCAGGTTTGACTTTGTGTGCAGTTGTGCTCCTAGGTTTATGGATCCGCTTAGTGCTTGGAATCCATGATCTATAAGATAAGTGAGAAGTACGATGTGGGCCATATCCGCCCTTCTCCTGATTCACCAAGCTCAAGATCAACCAGCCTAGTGCTCTGAGTTGTATTTTGTGTGATTGGTCGTTGACTAGTAAAGATTGAATTGTTCTGTAGTAGGTTTATCTTCTAGATCAGCGAGGATCGAATCGTTCGTAGTAGATTCATCCTCAAACGATGGAATGAACCGTTCGTTAGTAGGTTTTTCACCGACACACGCCTCAATGTCAAGTCGGCTCAACGCTTCGGGTTTGACTTTGTGTGCGGTTGTGCTCTAGGTTTATGGATCCGCTTAGTGCTTGGAATCCATGATCTAGAAGATAAATTAGAAGTACCATGTGGGCCATATCCGCCCTTCTTCGATTCACCAACCTCAAGATCAACCTAGCTTAGTGCTTCGAGTTGTATTTTGTGTGATTGGATATTGACTAGTTAAGATTGAACCGTTATGTAGTAGGTTTATCTTCTAGATCAATCGAGGTCGAGTCGTTCGTAGTAGACTCACCTCCCATCCCTCCGCAGAGATTAATCTGATCTGTAGTAAGGTTATCTCTCGGAGCGGTAAAGATTGAACCGATCTGTAGTAGGTTCATCTTTTCACCACCATATCCTACTGGATTAACCTATTGGTAAATCCAGGATGCTCCAATGATCCCCGATCATTGGAGCACGCGACCACTTGACTATTATTTAGCTATAATATTTGCTTCCCCCTTTCAAGATCTAGAGGTTCCTCGAGGTTAATAACCCAGGGTAATTAACGGTGGGGGCTTGCGCCCATCGGAATCAACAAGTACTCACAATCACTAAAAACCCTTTAAATGTGCATCCCAATGAGTCTAAGACGGCGGGACCAACCAGCGTTAAACAAATGCACGTTCAGAAGGGATCTCTGTATCCTTCTTCTGCATCCCATCGCCCAAAAACCAAGCGACGGTGCAAAGCGCGCGAAAAAGGGTCGCACAGAGATTAAGGGTATAAATACCCTATTGGCACCATCTTGGCTGAGCGGGTAACTCCCTAAGAGATCCATCTTTGGAGAAGAGAAAGAGAAAATAGAAAATGAGATCTCCTGGGGGTCATCCGTGTCATCATTTTATCTGACATGTGGGGCCCACATGACAGTCTCATGAGAGCAACACCAACAACTTGAACCTAGCTAATGCACTAAAAATAATTAAACCGAAACAAAAATTGAGCAATACCTACAAGGAAAATATGAGGCAAAAGGTAGAGGTATATAAGTGAAACTGACCTTGTCTTCTCCAGGGCTAATATGACACCGAATGTCAAGAGCTAGCTGGCAATGGAACTAGGTGTCCAGTGGATTATTATCGGTCCTATCTTCTAAACCTTGACAAATGGACCCCACACTTTAGTCACAAAAAGAGAAAAGGGTAAGAAGCTAAAGGAGAGAATCTCAGGAAAAACTCTAAGTGCTAAAGTGATGAAATTCCAGTACAACAAGAACTGTGTCAATGTCAAAGCCAGTATTTTGATACAGCCAAACACAAGAAAATTTTAATGTGATTTTGCTTTCATGAAAATGGATTGAAAGTCAATTTCATAAGGCTGATCATATGCCAATGCAAGCAGCATCTGATCAAGCCAACATTTGAGTCAATTATTGACATGTAATCAACTCTTGATGAAATTAAACTAAACCTAATAAATCATCAACATAGTCTAATTGATACTTAATTAAGAAAACTATAAGGACATAATATTTTTGGCATAGACACTGAGTTACAACATTGAAGAATTGAGATTAATTCAGAAAAGAATAGGGCTTTCTTAACAAAGGATTTTTTGACATAAGAAGATAGGGGAAACTGAGAATTAAAAATTATATGGGTGACCATCATGAATTTAGGGATTTTTGATAAAATTTTTATAATTTTTGGACAAATGAAACTATTAAAAAATCCAGAGAAGTAAAACAGATTAAAATGGATTAATCAAGGGATGAGATTAGATCATAAGCTCCTTTATGTGCAACTTGCGGACAAAACCATGCCTGAGTACAACCTAGAGATAGGAAGGAGGTCTTTATCTAATTGTAAGTTGTTGACATAGGTGCCACATGGAAGCACCCTATTCGGCCACGTCAGACAAATAGTGTCACGTGGCACAATCCTATTGGTCAATTAAATCTGGCCCAATTCATAGAAAATAAAAGGAATTAAATCACAGCCCAATCTATCAAGCCAAATTTGTAGTAATTAGTAGAAAAATAAAATAAAATAGTAAATAAATCATTCAGAATTCATCCCAAACTCCAAATTGACTCAAATTTATTTCTAAATTTTTTGTGTTTTTCATAGTATTTTTCTGTGTAAAAACATTTTAATTTTAAGGAGTCTACTATACTAAAACAATTTAAAACGAAAATAATATTATTTACTTTTTCTATTTGACTAAGCATTGACTTCTCATTTTGGCTATAATAAAAACACTAAAATTTATACAAAATTAAGAATAATAGCGAGATTATTTTCTACTATTTTCATATGAAATTTTCTAGAAAAATAAAGAGGGTTGAGGTATAATAATAAAAATAACAATTGGATTACCATAGAAATTGGGATAATAAGTATTTCTAACATCGAACACTGGTATTCTTGCACTAGGAATCATTATAACGATTCTCAAATCGTTATAACATTTCTGAATGATAAATCTTGAGTTTCAAAGTATACCCCATTGTAAGGATTTTTAAATAGCGTTATGACGGTTCAGAAATGAATAGAATAAACCGTTATGAACATTTTATAGAATGTAACCAACATTTTGACTATTTGAACAACCTTCTAACAAGTCTACAATCTCTCAGAAATATTATAACAATTCACTGAATCGTTATACATTTCATAAAGCGTTGAACGCTTTACAGAACGTAACCAACGTTTTGACTATTTTATCAACCTGCTGATAAGTCTACAATCTCTCAAAAATGTTATAATGATTCACTAAATCATTATATGTTTCATGAAGCGTTGAACGCTTTTACGAAATGTCACCAACATTTTGACTCGTTTGACCAACCTCCCGACAAGTCTGCTATCCTTCTGAAATATTATAACGATTCACTGAATCGTTATACGTTTCATGAAGCGTTGAACACTTGATAAAATGGCTCATCTCTGCTCACAAAAACTTTGAATACTTTTGAGTGTATACATTGAATTATTATAATGATTGGTGAATCGTTATAACATAGAAGAATCAGAAATGATCTGTTTAAAATCTCATCCTCTAACACACATGCCTCAATATTAGACTAGCCAAGTGCTTTGAGTTTAATTTTGTGTGCATGGCGATCCTAAATCCATGAATTGGCTAAGTGCTTAGAATTTATAATTTAGAAGATCAGCAAGATAACTATAAGGACTATGTCCATTGTTTTCTGATACTTGAGTTTTGAACTGTTGTATCCTAAGTTCATGACTTGACACACTAGTAAGATTGAATTGATCTATTTGTAAGTTCATCTTCTAGTCTATAAGATTGAACTGATCTGTTTGAAAGTTCATCTTCTAAATCATAAGATTGAACTGATCTGTTTGTAAGTTTATTTTCTAAACAGTGAAATTGAACTGATCTGTTTATAAGTTCATTCACTAACACACTTACCTCAATGTTGAACTGGCTTAGCGCTTCATGTTCAACTTTGTGTGTGGAGTGTTCCTAGGTTTATAAATTCACTCAGCGCTTGGAATTCATGATCTAGAAGATTAGTAAGATGTGCATGTGGGCCATATCCACTAATTTTCTGATTTACCAACCTCATGATCAACTGGTTTAGTGTTTCAAGTTGTATTTTGTGTGATTGGTCATTGACTAGCAAGATTGAACTGATCTGTTTCTAAATTCACCTTCTAGATCAATAAAGATTGAGTTTGATTTGTTTGTAAACTCATCTTATATCTCTCCACGAAGATTAATCGATCTGTTTGTAAGATCATCTTTTGGAGTTGAAAAGATTGAACTGATCTATTTGTATGTTCATCTTTCACTATCATCTAAAATGAACTGATCTGTTTGTAAGTTCATTTATCATCGATCTGTTCTCACTATCCTGTATAAAATGGACTGATCTGTTTGTAAGTTCATTTCTCATCATGTTGTACACAAAATAAACTGATATGTTTATAAGTTTATTTCTCACTAATCTACACAAAATGAATCGATATGTTTGTAAGTTCATCTATCAACGTCTGTCTAAAATAAATTGATCTGTTGGTAAGTTCATCCATCACTATCCTATCCAAATTGAATTGACCTGTTTGTAAGTTCACCAATCACCGTTTTACCTGAATTGAATGAACTGATCTGTGTGTAAATTCATCTTTTACTACTTTACTCGAATTGAATGAACTAATGTGTGTGTAAATTTATCTCTTGCTATTCTAATTGAATGAACTGATCTGTTTGTAAATTCATCTTTTATCACTTTACACGAACAAATTGAACTAACATGTATGTAAGTTCATCTTTCACTTCTTTACAAATTGAACTGATCTGGTTGTAAGTTCAATTTTCACTATTCTACTTGAATTGAACTAATATGTTTGTAATTTCATTTCTTCACTACCTCTAAGAAATTGAACTGATATGTCTATAAGTTTATTTTTCACTATCTCTTAAAATGTAACTGATCTGTTTGTAAGTTCATCTCTCAACCTTCATGTAAATTGAATTGATATGTTTGTAAGTTCAATTTACACTGTATTCTAAAGACAGAATTGATCTTCTTGTAGGTTCATCTTTTATTATCCTACCTATGTTGAACTGATCTGATTATAGGTTCAGCATGTTTCACAGTGACCCCGAGCACTTGAACACCCGAACACTTGACCATTTGACTATCGTTTAACGGTAGTATTTGTTTTCTCTTTCGAGATCCAGAGGTGTCTCGAGATTAATAGCCAGGGGTAAGCCCATCGGAATCTACAAGGACTCACAATGGAGAGTATAAAACCGATCAAGAAAGAGAGAGGGGAGAGAGAGAGGTGAGCGTTGCTCCCTCTTTTGTAGTCACTCAAGTGGCGAGATGGGTGGAGGGCCCTCGACATCGACATACGTGATAGTCGGCACGTGCTCAATAGGGGTGTTAGATAGGGGAGGGGGGTCAATAGTCTTCGCTCTGTTAGGGATTAGGTCGGCATAAGGTGTGAGAGTGAGTTGAGCGATCGGGAGATCGTCCCTACCATGCGAAAGGGAGTAGGGGGTTTAATGGGGATGGGATAGGGCATGCTGAGGGAGAGGGGGTGGGTCTCGAGCGGTAATAGGATGAGTAAGAGAGAGGTGTTGAGTGGTGTATGGGATTAGATGTGGCAGGGCGCATAAGTGTCGGTGTAGCGGTCAGTATTATGTAGCGGGTTGGTGGGGTTTCACAACTTAAATCTATGTAAAGATATATTTACCCACTTTATCTGTTAATGGTAAGGTTTTTCAAGTAAACAATCCAAAAAAACTTTTTTAAGTAAACAATCAAGATCTTAGTTTGTCTGATGCTATTGACTGATGTAATAGAGATCATGGATTAATAATATGTCATCTGAGTAAAGTTCAAAGTGAAAGGGACTCACTTGAGAAAAAAAAGACGTCATGCTAACTTCGAGAATGCAACAACAATTTAAGAAAGAGTGGTAACATTCCCTCGAGGAGGAGAAATCTTCATGCGTTGAAATACTAAGAGTGGAGAGGTCAGGGGCTGTGGTTTCCGTCGCAAAGGGGCGAGGAGTCTGTGATTTTTTTGGAAGAGGATGGGGTTGGGAGCATAAAAGCGAGTGAGAGAGAGAGAGAGGGCGGTGGCCCTCAGGATTGTAATTCCCACCGGCGGTTCCAAGAGACGGAGGTTGATGGGAGTGCGTTGGAGAACGCAGAGAGGAATAAAGATTAGGAGAGGGCGGTGAATAAGAAAGAGGGGTGAAGTATAGGAAATGGGTGGAGTGAGGAGGATAGCCGAGAAAGGGGACAAAGAAGAGACGGTAGAGAGTTTTGACGATTGCTGTGAGAGGGGAGAAAGCGTGAGAGGAGGGTTTTGCGAAGAGAACGAAGAGGGACGGGAGGCGAGTGACGGATGTGACGAAAGGGTTTTGATTGGGAGTGAAAGTAGCGATAATTGAATAAAGAAAAAAATGGTATATGCCCTCCACATATTTTAATTTAGATATGCATATTTTTAAATTTAAAAATTAAATATTTATTTTTGAAAATGTCAAAACATTAAATATTTATCCATAATTAGTATTATCCTCATAATAATTATTATAAGACAAAAATATCACTTCTGATGATTTAAGATATTTTTCATTTATACATAAATCTTCTTACTAATTTTATTACTTCAGTAATGCACAAAATTATCACAAAATCATAATTATGAAACTGTTTTTATTGCTATCAATATAAATCTAATTGGGTAGGCACTAGTTACTGATCGAGTCATTTTTTACCGAGTTTTGAATTGTGTCGATTCTAGTTATGGATAAATATCCAAAATCTTGATATTTTTAGAATTAAATATCCAATTTTCATATTTGAATTGGTAAAAATTCAAATTGAAATGTATTAAGAGGTATATACTCAATTTTACCTTGGATAAATGGAGAGGATAAATGAACTAAACGTTAAACCAATCTGTCTGATATTTATTTACGTTAAATTTGAGCCGTGGATGTTGGCAGGGTATTTTGATAATTAAAAAAATATTATATTATTATTGGACTCTCTAGTCCTTAGCTCTATTTTAATATAGTATGAGACTGTCTATCAATTTATATGGTAATCATAATATTTATTTGCTAACTAATATACGTATTTTTTTAATATTTTATTTATATTTTTAAAATATTTCATTATTTACAAATTATCATAAATTTTAACGCAGCTAACGGATACGTAATTGACTATTTTAAATAAAGTGATATATAATGTTAATTTGTCAACAGATACTTCCCCCCCAAGAAACAGATAAAGTAGAAGCAACCACGCAGAGTTTATTTATTTTTCACAGACTTATTGCTCACAGATCGCATTACTGAAATTTAACTTTCAATACGATACAGAGGACTATGTTTCATTCGGAAAAAGGTTATAGGAAAAAAAGTCTCTCCACGTTTTTGTTCTGAACTTCAATTAATGAGGCAATAAAACTTATAATGCCTCGGTAGCGAAGATATTATTATTGTTATTACTATTACTACTATCACCACCACCATTACTTCAGGAACGAAAAAAAATATGTCTGAATTGCATATAAAAAAATACAATATTGCATACGAATTAGTGAATTAGTGACACTTCCATACATTTAAACTGATCTCTCATAGTCATGAACCTATAACTAAGCTTTATATATAGCCCAAATTAATGTGATTTCACTAGTAAAACAAGGGAAAAATCAATGTCGTACTAGAGTTGTACATTGATAATATTATTGAATATGAATAAATATCTGATATTGATGTTAACAATCAGTGCCAGATATATATTTAGAAAATTTTGATATGGATTATCATATTCACTATTAAATATTAATAAAAAATTCAATACCGATTGTCAAACTTTCAATGTTAGTTTTTTTTTCACAAAGCCGCCACTGTTAGTTAAGAATATTAAAATCTTAAATTTTGAATAGAAAAGTTAAGAAAATGATTAATGCCTTTTTTTAGTAAGAACCAATATTGATTAATATATTTAGTGTCGATTTTTTATAAACACTGTACTACTTGTAAATTTAGTGACAGATTTTCATAAGAGTCAAAGCTGATTTTTCAGGACTAGTATCAGATTTTTTATAAATCCAATGTTGCTAGTTACATGCCGCAGACTGATCAGTTATTGAACAATCAGTATTGGAATTTTTTTTTCATTATTGTTTTTAAACTTGTCACTGATTGTTGAGAAGATTAAAATCTCAAATTTTAAAAAGGGTGCGTTGAAAGAATTAGTGTTGGATTGTTCATAACATCCAACGCTGAGAGTTAATTAGATGTCGCAACTGATTAATTGTTGAATAATTAGTATCAGATTTTAAAAAATAATTTGACACTGATTATCAAACTTGTCGATCTTTTTTAGAATACGACTCTCGAAACTATTAGTTGAGGAATATTTAGTGTTAGATTTAGAAAAAAACGTCATGAAAATGTGATAATCAGTTTTAATAAAAAAAAATGTGATAATCAGTGTCTCTTTTTTAATATCAGATGCCAAAATCGGTACCGACTGAAATTTCTCTATTAGTATTCGTTTGTAATTAGCTTCCATTAATGTACAATTGTAGGCAACGCAACAGTATATAATTGGTTTCAAAGTACCACAACAAAACGACATGCGATCGAGCTGTATTTTGTTGCCCATCATGTCGTAATTGGAACTGTTCATTTGAATTTATTCATTGTATATCAAGCCATGAACCCATCCTTACCCCCACCATGAATATATTATCACTTTTAGAAGTTTATATAAAGTTAATTTTGAGTTCCCAACACAAAGGGAAATGAAGCCAACGCAAGTTGATGGGAAGAGCACGTTACTATGGTAAGCAATGTACGCCTAAACAGCTTAATTAATATAGGAAAATAATTATCTCTATCTCTATTTGTATATCTACTCTTTATTAAGTACGTAACTGTTCTGATTCTGTAATGATTCAGATTTTTCATTAAATTTTTAGAACTAATATTAACCGTCAGATTGAGTTATTCGTCAAATAATATTATTATCTCTATGGTCATTTGTGTTGAAGTTATAATTTTCTCTCAATTTTGATTGTTACACAAAATATTGCATAATTTAGGAGTATAATTGTTCTGCTTTGTTTCTTTTTTTAGATTACTATCAATTATGAATTTCAACTTTTTTGTAAATTTTAAATGTCAATTTTTCTCTCAATTATATATTTATTTTATATTAATCATAAATTCATGATTGAAATTTATTTTAATTAATAAATTATGTTTATTTTTATTTCCTTTCTTTTTCATATGGTGATATGATTTTTATATTTTTAAAAGACATCATCATAACAACGCGCACACAATACTAATATATTGTTATAATCTGTATATTATTGTGATCGAACGAGGATTAGTTTAGCTGGAGACAAGACCAAGTTGATCGTGTTAATTAACGATACCTACTTTTCTGTCGATGTACCTATGGCTATTTGCATGAGAGGCTCAGTAATTTCAAGATTTCCTCAGCAAGTCTAAGCATTAACTAATTACCTGGTTTAATGCTAGATAAATAATGCAGTTTGTTCAAACATAATTATAGTAAAAAAAAAACTAAAAATTATTGTCGACATAGAAAACGAAACGATGTATTGTATTAAAGGGAGATGATATATCCATACTGAATTCGATAGTTCGATATCTGTCAACAGAGAAGGAACCAAAAATTTGACCGGGGTCAAATAATAAAATTTACTTTCTTAAGGGGTCAAATAATACTTTTATTTAAATATATAAAATATAATGAACAAAAATATAATTTTTCATTTTTTAGAAAGGTCTGACCCTCTTTTGCTTATCTTTAGTTCTACCCTGTCTATAAAGTTGATCAGATTATACACTTCCAAATCTACTTCACTACTAGAATCTGTAATATATTGGTGGGTATAGAAAAACAAATTGGTGGGCCTGTGACTTGTCATGGAAAAAAAAATTGGTCAACAATACTTTAATGAATACGTGGGTGTATCCATGTATGACTTAGTGTAGTGTGTTAAAAAAACCCGCCCGGGAAAAACCCGACCAGCGGAACCCGTCCCGATCCAATCCGTGCTCAAACCCGTCAGACCCGTGACCCGTTAAAGTTCTATCATTTTAAATTATTTCATTTAAAATTTTATTTCAATTTATTTTGAGTCATCAGTGCCTGAACCGTTATAACGGTTTGGGAATCGTTATAACGGTTTGCTGAAACGTTATAACGTTTCATAAATCATTATAACGTTTTATGAATCGTTATAATGTTTCATATATCGTTACAACGATTTATTGAGCTGTTGTAATAATTTACTGAACCGTTATAACGAATTTTGAAATTTTTGAAATTTTAGAAAACAAATTTGTAAAACAAATTTACTAAATTATTCATATAATTTTCCACAAAACTATAATATAAAGTTGATTATATTTCTTAAACTACAATCTAATTTAAAAAGGAAAAATATGTACATTATCCACAAAACTCAATCTGGTAGTCAAAATGTAATATAAAATTGATGATATTTCTTAAAATGCAATATGATAATAATAATTAAATTTTCGAACACTACAATTCATTATGTAATCCTCAAAATTAATTTATTTTCCCAAAATTTTGGCGCTAAATTTCCCTCAACTAAAATTCTGAGCACTATTCTCCACTTTATGCACTTTCACACACTCATCAAACCCCAACCCCTATCGAAAAATTTCAGCCAAGTCCCGTCTCTAACCCTAACCCTCTCTCTCCCCGTTTCATGATTTTCCCCCTCTGGAGAGGGAGGCGCTGCTCCTCCGCCTCTCCTTCTTCTCCACTTGATCCCTGACAGGATCTCCCGCCCCTCTCCGCTCGATCGCTGAACCCCAAGCTTGCCTTACCACCTGCACAATACTAAACCCTCACCTCTGACTCTTCCTCTCACACGTACTCCTCTGACTACCCCTCAATGTCGACAAAAATCAAAAGACGAGAAAGAAAAGAAGAGAGAAGGAGGGGAGTTCCCGATCGGCGTGCGAGATTGATGATAATGGTGGAAGACGATAGTCGTGTCACCTCTTTCACCTTGCATCTCTTTTCTGCCTTGAGCCCTTTTATGGTACTATTTTTCCTCTCTCTTTTTAGAAAATGGAAGTAGCAATTTAAAGGTATGACTGCAGCATAAATTAAAATTGGCAGTGTGTGGGAAATTTTTCTGCTATATACTTGAATTTTATTGCCTTTTCTTGGTCATGATGGTAGTTTTTTTTTGTTATGTTGTCGGTGCCTTCCAAGGCATCTCTTATTTATTTATGGGGTTTATTGTTTTCTCAAGAATCATTGAATCGGGTCAGGTTCATCTTTGTTCCAATTTGTGTTGATTATTCGTTAGTTTTGTGCAAGGTTTAAATACTAAACAGTTATCAAATTGAAAATATGCCACAAACATTATAGTTGAGTCAATTTGTGTTGATTTGCCTTGTACTTTTCTATTGTTGATTGTTGCTGATTTACTTGATTTTGGACTTGCTACCGAGAAACTGGTACCCTAGAGCAGGTTTTGTAGTTGATTAACCAAGCACTAAGTCCCTGTGTTGGTTTTTTTACTACCTTTGGTTGTTGTGAATTGATTTTGATTAGGGGTCTTCTCAAACCATCTCATACTCTCAATAAGAAGGTACCGAACTTTGTGGGCTCTAAATGTTGCTTTCAACAAGAAGGTACTGAACTTTTTGATAATATTAATTTTGTGAACCTTCTCAGTCGGTACATTATTCCTGTATTCACGCTGAACAGCGTAACACATATGAGAGGGATACACAAGTTGAAGAAGGAAAACCAAAATTATTTTTTTTATTTTTTTTTTGGAATGTATTTGGTTGTTAGGAATGTTCTAATATAATCATTCATTCTCTTCTTAATCTCAGGAACTAACAAGAATTTAATCTGAGTCTCAAAGCAGAATTCATGGTGCATGTATTTGGATAATTATTCAATCATACTAAAGAGAATTATGAATGCTACATTAAATTTTCAGAGAATTATGCATGCTACATTAAACTACCTTTTGAAAAATTGAATACTCCAAACCTATATAATTATTTCTTCCATTTTGAGGTGTGTGTCGTAGTGCAATCTTCATTTCATTTTGGAAAGCATTATTGTACTCGTTGGAATACTCTGAAGAGTTCTAATTGGAGATCTGTCATGGTAATAGTCAGTTTTTATTAAGGTTTTGTGAAAAAATAACATTTGGAAGACGAATGGTTGGTGTACGTATTTGGATTAATTACTGCATTAAGAAAAAAAACTCTGTACGAGTATTGTTTTTAATTGGTATGGTGGATGCTTATGAATTGGATTGATAATGATGTAATTTGATATTTTTTATTTAATATTTTATTGTCTTACATTTCGTTTATATTTTTTGAATTTGCACGTCATTTAAAAAATGGTGCTAAAAATAATATTGTTAATTAAAAGTAATAATTTTATGAAACATTATTTACGTAGAAGGGTATATAGGTGGGCTATCAAATAGCCTATCAAATAAATATTTAAATGTAAGACATTATTTACGTGGAAGGGTATATAGGTGGGCTAGCCCACATATGATAGGTTAAAATATTCATCAAATTGATTTCACACTGGTCAAAGAAAGGAAATTAGATATGTGCGCGCGCCTACGAAACTAACATAAGATACTCACTAAAATAAACAAATGCGAGGGCCCCACAGATTTGATGTTTATTTCTGTGGAGATTTATTGGGAGGGTGTTAATGTGTGAGAAATCCCTCCAAATAAGCCATTTCAGTGGGCTTACACACAAAGCAAGCCTCTTTTTTACCCACCAATATAATCCATTTTCTAGTAGTCACGCGCTTCTCCATATTGTCAATACTAATACACTTAGCTTGCGTAATAAATGACCTAACATGCATAATTCTTAATCTAAATAATAAAATCAACAAGCTGCAGACGGACAAATCAATCAACATACATCATTAACAATAATGTTAAATAACAAAAAAGAACATGTCAAATTGATTTTTATCTGCAAGCAAACTATCTTCATAAGGAACTGATACAAAATTATCAACGACAAATAAACTTACTGTTTTGAGTAAAACTAATATGCTCATAGGAGTACGGAGCCCCTCCGTGATCCTAGCTCATAAAATATATCAAATAATCTTCAAATTTTGATTTATCACTCTCATTAAATTTTTCATATTGAAATCTTGTGGGGTACATAAATTTGGAGTGTTTCAAGTTTTCTAAATCGTTCTTTTTAATTTTTTAAAATAATATACAAATATTAAATATTTTATTATTATTTTTGGAGTTGATTTTCAAAAATTAAAAAGAGCGACATAGAAAACTTAAAAAACTCCAAATTTTTGTACTCCATAAGATTTCAATATGAAAAATTTAATGAGAGTGATAAATAAAAATTTGAAAATCATTTAATATATTTTTTGAGCTAGAATCACGGAGAGGCTCCGTGCTCCCAAAAGTAAAAGCAATTAAAATAAAAGAACGAGAATGATATAAAGAACAAAAGATGATAGATGATAGTAAGAATGAGAGAAGAGACTAGAGAGGTGACAAATGAAAAAAGAATTATATAAAAAGCTTAACTTGAAAAATAATGCTGATAATAAAGTACATATTAAAAAGAAAAAAGTTTATAATACCTTAACTTCTATACCTTATTTTATACCTCAACTATCTTAATTAGTCTAACTACTTTCTGACTATTATCCAAATTAGATTTGAAAAAAAAAATACGAGTCACACATTTGACCCGTTTGAACCAAAACTCTAATGACATCTCTCATCTTTGAAACTTACCCTTCATTATATATATCATTGGAAAGCTAGCAAGGACGAGAACACAATGAACTTAACTACACATGAAATAGATCAACGATTTGGAAGAAATCAAGAGAGAAAATATCTCAGTTAAAAATTTGATTGGAGCGATATAGTGCGGATGAGTCCTAATCGATTGATCAAATATCTTCTGTAGACCAAGAAAATAATACATGAAGCTTTAAACAAAGTGCTCTGATATTCTAAGTATTCGGATTATCATTTCTTTTCCCATGCACAAAAAGAATGTGTTGAACTCATATTTTTAAGCTTGGTTGATTAAGAAGAGGAGTTAGATCAATTTCTTGGTGTAAGAAAAATAAAATTTGATTATCATTCGAATGAATTGGTTGAGAGATAAAAGATATCATAAGAAGGATATTTTATAAAATAAATGTGCATCAGACTTAATTGTACTACGTATAAAGCCTTATTATATAAAATATAAAGATTTGAATCGTAATATTGACATTAAAGGAATTTCAACACAAAATTAACAGAGACTATATATATTTAGACTTGTTTTATACTAGTGGAAATTAAGACTAAACTAAACATTATATTTTAAATGATATATTAATATAAAATTTTAATCAGTAAATATGAAGAGTTGTGTAAAGTACATATTGAGACGTGCATGTAGAATATATTTGAATTTATTTGTAGTAGTAAAAATTAAGACTAAACTAAAAATGATATTTTGAATGATATATTAAGATATATTGTGGTAGATATTAAGACTTATTTGTATTGAATATTAAAACCTATTTTTATTATCATTATATTAAAAATATTATCTCGTGTGACATACTTATTACATATTGTTGACAATACTATGACTTAATAGTCATAATATGAGGTATAAAAATATTTTCTGTTATTTATTAAGATGTTTTTTACAAATATAAATTATAAGGTCTTCAGATATTAAAAAAATATTAAATATAAATTTATCAATTATAAGGTCTTAAGATAATAAGAATAAATGTCTTCAAAAAATCTGATTAACTTTTATATCGTTTAAAATTAAATATGACTTATATTAATCAGTATTAAGATTTTGATTTTTTAGGTCTTAAGATGAGAAAAATTAGATATAAAAATTTGATCTTATGAGTATTTTTTTAATTATATATTATTCAAAACTAAAAATAATACCTTTTTTAATATATATTAACACATTTGATGAGTGATTTTAAGAGTTCTAATGCTAATTTTTAAGGTACAAGATGATTGTCGATTTCTTTATCTAATATAAATTATAAATAATATATTTGTATGACTTATATTAAAAAATATTAAGACTTTATTTTGAGATATTTATTAAGACTTTATTTCTTATTTGTTAAGACTTAAAATATTAGATATAAAGATTTGATTTAAATAATATTTAGCAAATATTTAAGATTTTAATATCATTTAAAAATAAAAATGATTTATAACATTATGTATTAAGACATCATATGATAGTTCTTAAAACTTTAAATATTAGTTATTCAAACTTTGAATATCATTTGTAGAACGATCTAGGGAGTTTCAGAACATCTGCTATTATTTAACGAGCAGTTTGGTTTCACAAGGTAATTGTTTCTATTTTGTGTAAAAACGGACATTGAATCCTTATCGTTGTAGACTTATCCAAAGTAAAAATCTAATTGTACAACTCTTTTGGATATTCAAACAATAGAGCAAATAATTATTATTTAGTCATGTTTTAAGACATTATAGTTTAGATATATAGACTTGACCATATTCCGATGGCAGTCTAAATAATAGAATTGCACTTTGACTGTCACAAAATAATATATACCTCTCTTGCCGAATACCCAACTCATGCAAACACTTTTTCATCTAAATTAGCTCTTTACATGCTTCCATGATGGCTATGTACTCAACTTCGGTAGTAGAGAGTGCAACATACTTTGGCAACTTAGATTACCATGACACGACTCCATTTTCAAAACAAACCAAATAACCGGATGTAGACTTCCTCGAGTCTATATCACTGGCCCAATCAACATCCATATATGCCTTCAATACTGAATTATTTGTGTCACCAAAAAAAATAGAATGGTTAATTAATCCCTTCAAATACCTAAGTATCCACTTAACGGCATTCCAATACACCTTACCCAGATTTAAAAGAAAATGGCTAACAACACCAACCGCATGAGTAATATCTGATCTCGTGCACACCATTGCATACATCAAAGAGCCTACAACCGAGGTATATGACATATTTCTCATCTTCTTGTTTTCCTCATCATATTTAAGGCTGCCATCATGTAATAACTTAAAATGACTAGTAAGAGTCTCGGTTACTAGTTTACATTTGTCCATGTTGAATCTTTGAAGTACTTCTTGATGTACTTCTCTTGTGACAATCAAAGCTTTTGATTCTTACGATCTCTAGTGATTCTCATTCTAAGAATTTATCTTGTCGCACTCAAATCTTTCATGAAAAAATCACTCCCAAACTTATATTTCAATGCTTTAATTTTCTTCAAATTACTTCCAACGATCAACATGTCGTCAATATAAATCAAGAGGATAATAAAATCACCACTAGAATATATTTTCACAAAAATATAATTATCGAAAGTAGTTTTTACAACCTTATTAACTCCGCCTATGTGGACTAGTTTCGCACAGTCTGTCCCAAGCTAGGATAAAGGAAGAGGGTTGCGATGGGTGTGGCGAGTCATGCACTAAAATAACCGATCTTTATGGAAATGAAACCCAGTCAATTTTCGTTGGGGCGTCACCCTCTTAGCGACGCGCCATATTGGAATTCAGATATGATAATAAGAGAACAAGGGTCGGGTCGTCATCGCCTTAGTGGCGCGCCATATTAGAACCTGAATATGGTGACAAGTGAGCGAGGGCCGGATCGTCATCACCTTAGTGACGCGCTGCATCCGCGTCTGGATGTAGTGTCAAATGAACAAGGGTCTTCGCACTTGACTTGACGAGTGCGAGGGGTAAGGAAGCTAGTCGGGGAAAGTAGGATTCGTTTAGGTAGTTGGAATGTAGGGTCCTTAACAGGTAAGTTAAGGGAGTTAGTTGATACTATGATTAGGAGACACGTTAATATCTTATGTGTTCAGGAGACTAAATGGACGGGAAAGAAGGCTAAGGAGGTGGAAAAACATGCTTCAAATTGTGGTACACATGAAAAGAATGAAGTAAAAATGGTGTAGCTATCTTAATTGATAAGAGACTCAAGAATAAAATTGTCGCAGTTAGGAGACAATGGGATAGGATCATCATGATCAAATTAATTTTTGGAGATTTGGTCTTGAACGTCATCAGTGCGTATGCCCCAAAAATAGGTTTGAGTGATGATGTCATGAGACGATTCTGGGAAGACTTAGAGGACATGATTAGAGGAGTGTCTTGTAGTGAAAAACTCTTCATTGGAGGAGATCTTAATGATCATATTGGCACAGTTAGATGTGGAATTGAGAGGGTACATTGGGGTTTTGGATATGGCGAACAGAATCAAGAGAGAGGAGATATCTTGAACTCCGCTATAGCTTACGACCTCATGGTAGTGAATACCTTCTTTAGAAAGAAAAAATCATATTTAATTACTTTCAGCAGTGGCGAGCACTCGAGCGAGATTGATTTTCTCCTGTCTAGAAGGGAGGAGAGACCAAACTGCATGGATTATAAGGTTATACCTGACGAGTGTGTTGTCACACAACATAAACTTTTGGTGGCTGATTTTTGTTTTAAGGTATGCATTCGGCGAGATAAAGACATGAAAATAATGAGAACGAGGTGGTGAAAGCTCAAAGAGAACTTTTCTCAGGTGTTTAAGAATAGAGTTATTGCGGAAGGATCATGGAACGAAGTTGAGGATGCGGATAATATGTGGAAGGAGATGGCAACTCAACTTCGAGAAAAGAGGACAAGAGACTTCAACCAAGTTAAATGTATTAAGGATGAGGCTGATAGATTTTTGATGAAGGATGAGGAGATTAAGAATGGATGGAGAGAATACTTCGACAAGCTATTCAACAACGAGAGTGAGAAAACCGCCATCGAGTTGGATGACTCAATTGACACCAACAGGCGATTTGTTCGGAGAATTCAAGAGTTTGAGGTGAAAGAAGCTTTAAAAAAGATAAAAATAAGTAAGGCGTTAGGACCAGATGACATCCCGATTGAGATATGAAGATTCTTAGAGATATAGCAATAGTGTAGCTCACTAAACTATTTAATATCATTTTTCGGTCCAATAAGATGCCTGATGAGTGGAGAAAAAGTATATTAGTACCAATCTTCAAAAATAAATGAGATATTCAAAGTTGTACTAATTACAGAGAAATTAAGCTCATGAGTCATACCATGAAGCTTTGGGAGAGAGTGATCGAGCACCATTTAAGAAAACTGACAACTATTTCTAAAAATCAGTTTGGTTTTATGCTTGGGAGGTCCACTATGGAGGTAATTTTCTTGATAAGACAACTTATGGAGAGACATCGGAAACAGAAGAAGGACCTACATATGATATTTATTGATTTAGAGAAAGCGTATGATAAAATACCGAGAAATATCATGTGGTGGACGCTTAAAAGGAAACTAGTCCCAACAAAGTATGTTACCTTATTAAGGATATGTACACAAATATTGTGACTTGTGTCAGAACATGTGACGGTGAGTCTGATACATTTTCTATTAAGATAGGATTACATCAAGGGTCAGCATTGAGTTCATATATTTTCACATTAGTGATGGACGAGATCACAAAGGATATACAAGGAGATATTCCTTGGTGTATGCTCTTTGCTGATGATGTGGTGTTGATTGACGAGAGCAGAATTGGAGTCAATCAGAAACTAGAGTTGTGGAGGCAAACTTTAGAATCGAAAGGTTTTAGACTTAGTAGGACCAAAACTGAATATATGAGGTGTCAGTTCAGCGGGGAAAACTCAGATGACGGAGATGTTAGTTTGGATGGATGAGTAGTACTCATGAATGACACATTTCGGTATTTAGGATCGATGTTGCAAAGTGATGGAGAGATCGATGAAGATGTCAGTCATAGAATAAGAACTGAATGGGTAAAATGGAGACAAGCATCTGGTGTTCTTTATGACAAGAAGGTCCCAAACAAACTAAAAGATAAGTTCTACAGGACGGCGATTAGACCCGCGATGATGTATGGCGCATAATGTTGGGCTACAAAAAGACAACACGTCCAGAAAATGAGTGTAGCTGAAATGTGGATGTTGCGTTGGATATGTGGCCACACAAGGAAAGATCGAATCAGAAATGATGATATTAGGGACAAACTTGAGGTAGCACCAATTCAAGAGAAGCTAGTCCAATATCGTTTGCGATGGTTTGGTCATATCCAACGAAGGCCTCCTGAAGCACCAGTACGCAGCGGTATTCTAAATCGTCCTGAAAATACAAGAAGATGAAGAGGTCGATCGGGACTGACATGGGAGGAAACAATAAAAAGAGATTTGAAGGAATGGAATATACCAAAAGAGCTTGCTTTGGATAGGAGTGCTTGGAAGATGGCGATTCATGTACCTGAACCATGATTTAGGAGTTAGAGTCTAATAGTAGAGTTACATACTTCATGTTCTTAGATTTTTAGGATTTTAGGATTTGGAATTTAGACATAGGTTTTAGAAATAGAGGTTTAGAAATAGGATTTTAGGATTTAGAATTTAGAATTAGGTTTTAAAATAGGATTTTATGATTTATAAATAGGTTTTATAATATAGGTTTATTGTACTATTATTATTATTGTTATTATTATGAGCATATTATTATTATTATTATCATCATCATTATCATATTTATTTATTTATTATTATTATTTTTTTTTCTTTCATCATATTCATTATTATCATAATTTGAGATCTTTGATCTTATGCTTTCCGATTGGGTTTCATTTCTAGCCTACCCCAATTTATTTGGGATTAAAGACTTTGTTGTTGTTGTTGTTGTTGTAGTTTTATCAAACTTATTGTCACACATAAATGATTCAAATATTTTGTACTAATTTTGGGACGCTTGCTTCAAGCCATAATGGCTCATCCTCAACTTATATACCAAGTGTTCTTACCAATTCTTCTCAAATCCCTCATGTTGCTTCATAAAGATCTCATCCTTCAAATCACCATGGAGGAATACAGTATTGACATCTAGTTCTTCAATCTCTAAATCCAATAGCCCTCAAACCGAGCACAACTCAAATGGATGACATCTTGACAATAGGCGAGAAGATTTTTTTTTTCAAAATTAACTTCCTTCTTTTGATCGAATCCCTTCACAACTAACCGAGTTTTATACCTCAATTTTGCCTCTTAACCGTCAGATTTTACCCGATACACCCTTTAGTTCTTGAGCACCTTTTTGCCTCTTTGTAATTCCACCAATTCAAAAGTGTTGTTCTCATACAAGAATTTCATCTCATCTTGCATGACTTCCAACCAATTATTCTTGTGCTCCGACTCCAAATTTTCTTCAAAGCATTTGGGCTCACCACTATCTACAAGTAAAATAAATTCATTAATGGAATATCTTATGTTAGCCCTCCTATCTCGGGTTGACCTCCTCAATTCTTGCACTTGAGAAGTCTCATTTGAAGGGATTTCGATTTCGGATTCATTCTCCTCCTCTTGTAGGTCATTTGATTCGGTTAAATGTCTTGATCTTGGTTGATTTATTTCAGCACTGAGGTTGTTGGTTGAGATAAGAGTAAGATCAATAAAGTTTCTTAAAAATATTTTGGCCTTGTCGAGGTTTTACAAATTCTTAATGGTTTCTTACTCAAATAACATCACATCTCAAATCCTCACTAACTTTTTCTCAATAATATCCCATAATCTATACCCGAATTCATCATTTCCATACCCTAAGAAAATACACTCATTGGTCTTGCTATCAAATTTTGATCTTTTATCCTTGGATATGTGCACAAAATTTCTGCAACCAAACACTCTAAGGTGATCACAAGACACGTCCAATGCATGTGAAGGAGAACGGTTGATCAAGTGAACCGTTGTGTTCAAAGCTTCACCCCAAAAGCCTTTTGAAATCTTAAAATGAGAGAGCATGCATCAAATTCTCTCACAAATGGTGCGGTTCATTTGTTCGGCTATACGATTTTATTATGGAGTTTTAGGAATGATTTTCTCAAACTTAATACCATTAGTCTTATAAAATACTTAAAAGAACCATCATATTTTCCTCCATTATCTGACCAGATACACTTCACTTTCTTTTCGGTTTCTCTTTTAACCTCCACAACCCATTGTTTGAACACATCAGACACTTGATCTTTCGACTTAAGGTAATATGTCCATATTTTTTTAGAATTATCATCCACAAATGTCACAAAATAAAGAGCACCACCAATGATTCTATCTCTCGTTGAATAAAGATCAGAATGCACCAAATTTAACAACCCTGATTTCTTACTTGTAGAATTTTTTTGAAGGCTACACAATGTTGTTTTCCGCCAAACAATGTATATAAGATGTGAGAGAAGTATCATAACTAGGCACATAGTTCTTTTTAGAATGAATACCAATGCCCTTCTCACTTATGTAATCTAACCTCAAATGTCACAAATTTATTGAGTTATATTCGGACACATTCACCTCATCACACATCTTGACTTGAGTCAGATAAAGTGAATTAGATTTGAATCCACGAGCAACAACCAAATGCCCTTTCAACAACTTTCATTTTCCTATAAAGAAGTGACTTTGGTACCCATCATCATTAAGGGCATCAACCGAAATGAGATGAAGTCTCATGTCTGTCACATGCCGAATATTCTTAAGAGTAAGCTTGCACTCTAAACTTGTCTCCAAATTCACCTCTCCAATGCAGGAGATTTTATAAATTCGATTATTCCTCATTCTTACAACATCATAATCTCTCTCATTGTAGAAAGAAAATAAGTCACGTCTGAATGTGACATGGAATGAGGCCACAGAGTCTACTACCCAAGTGAAATCATAACAAATAAGATTTATAAATCCTTCATCACCAGAAATAAATACTTCTCCATTGAAAACAATGACGATGGTATGTTCATTCTCATCATCACCATCTCTAACCTTAGATTAATCTCTCTTGAGACCATCATTCTTGACTTTCAATTTTCGACAATCATTTTTACTATGATCGAGTTTCTTACAATAATAATAAATAATCCCCTTTCTAGACTTTGATCTTCTCTTTGATTTATCATGTTTGTCATCATCATGAGAGTTTCTATGAGTACTCATTTTCTATTTTTCGGTAACAAGAGCCGAAAACTCACTAGTGATCCCTAAATCCTTACACCTCAATTCCTCATTGAGTTTGCTATCCTTAACCATGGCTAGGGTCACAACACCATTTAATGCCGAATTACTTAAAGACACAACAAAAATTTTCCAACTATCGGGTAAAGAACTCAATAAAATTAATGTTTGCAACTCTTCATCCAAAATTATTTTCATGGTAGACAAATAGTTTACACAATGAAATTGACTTAAATGATCCGACACTGAGGAACCCTCTTGGTATTTCATATTTAATAATTTTCTAATGTATAAAATCTTATTTGGAGCGGTCTTGTGCTTATATAAACTCTTGAGTTTCTCCCATAAGATTTTGGTATTGATTTCAGTTGAAATATGGTGGTACAAGGAATCATCAACCCATTGTCTAATTTGTGCTATTATCTTATGGTTTATAATTTTCCAATCCTCGGAGGTAGTTGATGGTTTTGTACCAAACAAAGGTTGATAAGTATTCTTACAATACAATAATTCCTCCATACGAGACTTTCAAATACCATAATTAGACGAAAAAATTTGATCATAGCACCACTATTAATCTCCTCCATTTCAAATCAAATCACCAAATTAATAAGTCTCTAATTTCAATCTAACCGGCAAATACCAATCACCATAATGGTTTCAAAAGAAACTCCAAGTCACACCTCAGAGCAAAAACAAAAATAATTAAATTTTAAAACCTTGGTGGTCCAATCATGCGTTTCACAAACAAAACAAAATGGAAAGGAGAGTTTTCGTAACTCATAGCACCAACCAACAATACTCAGCGCCTCTGGTCCACAATCGCAGCTTACAAGCAACCACGCGATGAGATGCGCGAATGGATCATGTGACACACCAAAGAAACAAAGTTAGCGCTCTGATACCGGTAGTTGGTGCGGAAGCAGCCCTAAACAGGACAATAATCGCCACAAAGAGGACAATCATGTGCTTAAGTTGGATCATGAAGTTGGCGATGCACAATTAGGGTTCTGGTGCTACAGTAGTTGGAAATCAGTGAACAAAAGAAGAAAGAGTGCTTTTGTCCGGAATCACTTCCCATTTTCTATTTTTTGAGTTTACTTATTGAGTCTTTATAAATTTTATAAATAAAACCGTATAAACTTTAAATATTATAAATGCAACAAAAAACAAAAAAAATGAAATACAAGAGGAATGAGTAAGGGACCCAACACTTGATTCAAAACAAAATTGCTAGACTTTTGAGATTTAAATCTTTGATCATTTCTCAAAATCAACTATACATTTACATTGATGGAATAAAATTCTCAACACATGAGCCAAGGTTAAAAAATGAGTAAAGAAGGTCAACCAAGGTGACAAGTCTTAGCTTGGGTTCGACTTTGTAGCCATCAACCACAAAGGGGAGAGGAATTATCACATCCCTTATCTGAAATTACATCAAAATAGTTTGTGACAAATCATTTGTATCATTTGATGTATTATATTGAATAATATCATATTAAATTTTTTTATGAGAAACCAAGGTGATCTTTTGTTTGTGCTTGATTAATTAGAAATTTGTGAAATAAATTATAAAATTATCTTTTTTTAATATACATTGATAAAATTGAACTTTCTATGAAGTTTGAAAAATAATGTAAATGAAAGTTTTACAACTAATTTGATTTATTAGAGTCAAAATTTAGATCATTCATTTTAAAAATTAATCTCATTTCAATGCACATACACAATACTAGTAGCTATAAAGTATTTATGAACCAAAGGCATTTTTTCATCACCTTCAAACTTTTTATTGACAAAAATAACTTTATCAAATGGTTGAGATTTATTTTAACTAAAAGTGGACATCCAAGATCATGTCAATTTCGAGAGGTTTGTCTCCATTCTTTTCCCCTACGCACTGCTCTCCCTCAATGATAATTTTCGCTCCATCTAAATCTAACTTGAAAATCGCTCTAATCCTTCCACTTCCGGCCTCCCGCATCTCGCCTCTTCTATCTACATCTCCTCTTCAAACCATGGTGGTAGTGTGACCTTTCCTCTTCTATGTCTCCTCCCTTCGGCAACAACACCTTTGGCTACTCTTTTTATGGGCGTGCTTTACCAGAGATAGATCGACTGACGGAGGCATTATTGCCCCGCTTGTTAGATGTTGACGTCACCAAAGACCTCACAACTCCTCTCCACTTGCTGATCACCTCTTCTTTCCTACGCCTTTTCTCTCCCCCACTAAATATTTATTTTCAAATTATTATACAAATGTTATTTTAGTATTTTTATTTAATTTTTAATAATCTTTGGTAATTTTTAGTATTTTATTTAATTTTTAAATAATTGGAGATAAAAATGGAATTAGTTGAAAATTATTATTTAAAAAAGTATGAAAATTTTATTTCGAAACTTTTATTAATTTTTGAAAATTTTTGAACATTTAAAAATTTATTCAATTTTTAAATAATTAATAAAATCAAATTAGTTAAAAAAATATTATATAAAAATATGATAAATTTATTTTATAACTTTTATTAATTCTTTGGTAAATTTTCTTTGAATTTTCTTGGAGTTTTTGCTAAATTGCAAGAAGAAAAGGAAAAACCCATGAAGAACTTGGCTTACCCAGACCGCCCCCTCCCGTGATCGACTTGTCCCAACTCATGGGGTCCGACCTAGGAGCCTATGGTTGATTGGATCATCATTTTTCATATTTTATTCTGCTCTAACTAGAGGTGGCAATCGGATGGGTCGGAGTCGGGTCAGGTCGGGTCAATTAATATGTTGTATTTTTTCAGATCATTGATAGATTTTGATTGGATTGAAGGTCATTTGATCTCAAATCAGGTCGGGTCAGGTCGGGTTCGGATCGGATCGGGTCGGGTCAAGTCGGATTTGGGTCGGATCGGGTCAGTTTGACTTTCCTAAAAAATCAGATTAGGACGAGTCAGACGGATTTCTCGTGTCGGATCGGATTCTGCCACCTCTAACTCTAACCCGACTTGTATGATCCATCACGGCTCATCTAGATTTGGGTCAACACAGATCGATCCGGCCTGTTTTCATATTCTACCAAATATAACTATATTTGTTTCCCCAATATACCCTAAGTTTCATCATACGATTTAAATCAATTTAACTTTTTTTTTGTTAGATTTTGGAGACGTCTAAAATTTAATATATAAAATTTGGACTATGTACAATATAATTAAATATATCAAATATTGTTATTGGATTTTTTTTGGAAAGAAAAGTAGCCTAACAAAGCTACCAGTTTTTCATTACTTTTTGAAAGCATGTATACGATGACGAAGAGTATCTAACTAAAGAAAATGTAAGCCATACTATAGTTTTGGCAACATGCAAAATATAACCTTGGTATCTAATTAACATATCCTCATCACTTGGATGATAATCACTGTGCTGATCAGAATCGGGCCCAACATTGGAGGAAGAGCTCCCCTCACCACACCAGCCATACCAGCGTACTACTCATGCCAGCTCCTCTACCAACAGCTGCTGGAACTGGAACCCCTAGCAAACCAGAAATGGGAATAGTAGAAGTGCCTGTCTAGGAAGTATAAGATGGCATAGCATGATACGTATTTTATTGAGATTTGGATATTAATATATAAGTGTTAAGTTTGAGATAACATGCAGTTATAATATTGTGGACTCAATATAGAATGAGTATGAATTTTCTTAAATTTATTCAGAACCATTCGGAGTGAGAATGAGAGGAAAATACGTGTGCTGAAACTTTTCTAGTCATATTCAATCAAATTTTAGACCATGAAAGAAAATGATGTCTCCAAACTCTTTGGAAAGATTCGAGAGCCGCTCAATTCGAAAGGTCATGAGAAAACAATCGAGGCAAGAAACATTAACACCAACTAATTAAGAGATCATCTAGTCATATCGCTTGAGATATGGAGAAAAAGCACAAAGGATGAACATATATGTTTTTGCTGCACTATTATTTAATTTATTATATAGAAATAGATCTTTTTAAATATCAAATTTTGGAAAATTTATAAAGTTAAACTAAAATTTTCTGCATAAAAAAGTGGTGTATTGAGACGCCTATATCAATACGCCATGCAAGATATTATATAGGTAACTGCCGAGATTCTTCTAACTTTAGCCTGCTTGCCCCGCTAAGTTAAAGAAGTACTTTACATTGTAACTTGTAAGCAAACCAATGAGAAGTTCAATTTGTGGTCATCAAACGAAAACAATCTGTAGTGCACCTGTAAAGTTAACTGCATGTCTCATCAACTGGCTTTTGGAAGCGATACACAAGTAATGGACAAGGCAAATATATAGAATCTCTCGCATGGGAGATTCTCCTTTGGAGCCCAAGCTTCAAGAGAATCAACCGAGAATAATCCCTGATACTGCACATGCAAGCGTGAAAACTGCACATGAAGTGCAGTTACAGGAGGGGAAAAAATTAAAGAATATTATTAGTGGCGGCTAGCTCTACACAGGAGGGGAAAAAATTAAAGAATATTATTAGTGGCGGCTAGCTCTGTGTAGGTAGGAATGGTTTTTAAGGGTTGGGTCGGATTTCTTAAAGATCGGGTTTAGCGGATCTATGAAAGAGTCAGGTAAGGACCGAATTTGATAATAATTTTGAAGGGTCGGATTTAAAGAACTTAATTTTTAAGGGGTGAATCTGACACTTGAGAAGTCCAGTCTTTATCAAACTCTTCAGACTCTTAAGTGTCGGATAAGGACGGGATAATGGTCAACGGGTAAGGCATTGATATATTTTTAATGTTAATTTATATTTATATAATAATATTAAATTATGTTTTTCTGTTTTTGCATTTTATTTTATTTTTTATTTTTTTAGATTTTTTAAGTGTAATTAATATAAAATATAAAATATTAAAGAAATGATCTGAGAAGGGCCGGTTAAGGGCCGGAAAGAGCCCTGTTTGATAAGGATCGAGTTAGAAAATTTTATTTTTTAAAGATTGAGTCCGGCTGTTGAGAAGTCCAACCATTATCATTAAAAAAGATTGAACCGGATTTTTGAGGGCCAGCTAAAAATCAGGTTTAAGGATTGAACTCTTATGGACTGTTCCTATGTAGATGCACCCAGTTTGTCTGTTAGAGATTATATAAATTAACGGGAAACATGCCAGATTCTGATGGGCTGTTCAGAAAGACTTTATCACTAAAAGCTAATTCTATATAAGGATCGGTATGATGCTCAGCATCACGGATTAAGACAATAGTTGCTTAAAGATTTTAAGGAGGTAAAAATGTTAATCAATGAGGTATAGATTTCTTAAGGAACTGAACAGGATTAAGATTCTAACAGTTACAAGGCTAAAGAAGACCAAGCTTAATTCATGTTGAGGAGATAATATTCAATAAAATTAAGAGACATGACAGCTAAAGAAGATATAAAAACGTTTAATCTGCACTCCCCGAACGACTCCGATGTGAATATACAGCTAACCATCAGGTTCATTACCTTTCAGGTGATTCAGAATATATCTTTGACTCGGTCAATGGACAAAGCGATGTGCATAGCAGGTGCATTTGGATCTTTATATATGAAGGTTTCATGTGTTATTTGGACGATATGCGGGCTTCGAAATTAAAATAGATCGTTGTCGGTCCTGACACCACTTGCACAAACTCAAAAAATTCGTGTACCAATAAATCTTTTTTTTCTTTGCCTTATTGTGTGAAGTATATATATGATGCAGTGTTTATATAGTTGTATATATCAAAGGCGCCTGAAGAGGGAGAAAAGTAAAATCAAAGATATACTTTTCTCTCTTTCCTGAGAGGACTTCTCTGAAAATATTAATTTATAGGAGCTTTTCCTTGTGCCAAAAAAATATTGCATTAAAATCATTAAATTTTAATGCAAAACGCACGCAGGCGCAAGTGAGATGGAGGCGCTGCGCAGCGTTTCATTATTTTTTTGAAACGCACCACCGCCGTATCGATGGCGCGTTTCGCCCGCGCCACCGACAAAGCGCGTATGCCGCCATTCGTATATTTGAAATTTTACGGTTTTCAGTCTTATTTTTAACAATATTAATTTAATAATACTTATTAATAATAAAAACTGAAGTTCAAGTTCTACAAAACAAATGAAAATAATCTACACCAGGACTAATGGAAACCCTATTTAAAAATAAAAATTAAAAAAATTAAACAACAACCGTCACTGTACACTAGAATTATCCATTAAATGAACGAATATTGAAAATTTGACATTTAATAATCGGATTAAGAGATAGTTAAAACAAATTTAATTATCAAAAAGTATAACAAAGAAAGAAAATAAATATATAACTTTACTGTGTAATGGATATATAATAAACAAAGAAAAATAAATATATAACTTGAATACATATATGTATATAAGGAATACCATGAAAATATAAATTATAATTAATGACCAATTTTTTTTAAAGAATATACATTATTAATTACATTACATAAAATATTATATAAATCAATCTCATCATAGAATCTAATTAAATAAAATTATATGAATTAATTATTAATAGATCAATGTCGCTGTCAAATAATTATTATGCCATAACAATAAACAATATATAATTTTTTTAATCAATAACCGCATATGATAGCAGGTGAAAAATAAATATTATCCATGCGTTACATGATATATGATCAGTAAAAAAATAATTCTGCTCAACTTTACTCTATATAATGAAAAATATTAATTTGTCTTAATTACTGAATACGATACATATAAAGTAAGTAGGGGTTTTTTGACACTCCTAGCTAGTTTAAATGATTATTGTCTAGAAGAGTTTGAGTACGTTTCAAATTGCTGCCTAAACTAACTTTTAATATAACAATAGAGACGCTAGAATTTAAGTGCAGTCATTTTTTAGGAAAAAAAACTATATTATTTTTTATATACTTTTTGCGAAACTTAAATATGCGGGGTAAACATTGCTATAAAGAAACGTTCATTGAATCTTGCGTAGATTATAATGGGTTTCACCTTAAAGGTCATTGAATATCCAGAATTTTTAATGACAGATGTTTAAGACATTGCCATTTTTAATGTTGATTTTAATTTCAGACGGTTCAAATTTTTAATAGCGGCCTTTAATTTTTTAATTTTTCAATTAGATGTACGGATATATTCTTTAAGTTCTTAATTATTTTGTTACTTTTGTCTAGTTGTTTAATTTAAAGTTTTACTCTTCTCGATTTATAAAGTCGGGTCTGGCACTAGCGTTTTTGACCTTGTACTCGTGCATGACAGGGAACTTTTGGGCATGAGGCCACGAGGGGCTAAACACCCCGTTCAGTTACAGGCCGGTGGGACCATGCATTTTATCACATAAAAGTAAATAATTTCTCTCTTTTTTTGGTTTTGAGAATCTCAAGTGAAAGTGATAGATGTTTTAGCTAGCTGTTACCAATATATATATATAGAAAAGAAAAGATGCTGCAACAAATGATTCGAATCTTATGAGAGATTCAATAAAATAAAATAAAAAATTCTTATGAGAGAAAGTGACAGTATTAGCGAGCTTTTATCAGAAACTTTGCATGTACTGCCACACGCTGAAGCCTGACATTGTTGGCATTGGTTCCCCAGGCCTCGGAACTGAATACCACATGTTACTTGTCATTTTTATTTTGAACGATCATAGTAAAGTTTGATTCTTGTACGAAGCCAGCTGGATTGAAAATAAAGTGCGCACAACCCGTGCTTTAGTTTGTAGTTATATTAGCTATGTACGTACCATTTCTTTGTTTAAATTCTAAAATGAAAAAATATTTCGTTAAAGTGATTTCTGGCGGCTCTATTAATTCTGAATCATGCACGTTGACGTCTGAGATATAAAAATCCTATCTCACATGCTGGTATTTGATTAAAAATATTAATATGGCTTAATTTCTAGTTAGAGGCATATTAGCAAATATTTGACATCTCACATCTCCATATATAGTTTTCCATCGAACCTGAATATATATCATAAGTGATTTAAATCATGTATAATGATATCATGAAGCAACATCGCAGTTTTGTATAAATTAATGTGTGAGACCGGAAATAATTAGTGATGCAATTTTATGTTGGAGTCCATGGCCCATGGGGTTATAAGTTGGCCAGCGAAACAGGGAAGAGTGGATCAAATAAAAAAGCTGCAGAATCAATGATCTTTGATCTAGTTGTATATATAATAATTTTTTTGTTGGAGATTATATATAAGTTTGAAATTCTTATGAAAGATTCTTTATGAACATTTAAACTTGGCCAGGCTAGACTAGTATTTTCAGTGGCCAAGCCAAGTATTGATGAGGAGGTGCACTTTACCTGCGCTGAAAAATTATTTTGCAAAAATATGCCTCTCAAAATTATACACTTAGCCAAAAATATACTTCAGTTTTATATATAAAAGTACACCACAATTCATAAAATATTTTTTGAAATAAGCATTCAAGATTATTATTTGAATATAAAAAAATAAAATATATATATATACTTAACTACAAGAATAAAACACTCAATGTAGTAGTTGAATCTGAGCCAATATTCGGATCTGACAACTATTATCCGACCAGTATTCTTGGAAGTATTAGCAGTCATGGTTTAGGAAAGAATATACTCCCGAGCTCGAGAGCAACAATCATCCCGTGCTCCGGTACAAAATATGGATGTGGATATGGATGAGGATGACGAAAAAGAAGAGTGGCACCTGGATGCCGAGGAGGATGACATTCAGGATAAAATAGATATAAATATGGATGAAACTGATGATGTGATAGATGTCGAAGAAATAGTTAAAGAGTGGTAAATGTTTGTTCTTTTTATTAATCAGGGTATGAAGCACCCTTGTGCACAATTTGCTGATAATACGTCAATGTCGTATGCAGACGAGCCTTATTTTCGCAAACCACCTAGAATTGATGAACAATTTCATGTCGGTCAGCAGTTTAGTACAAAATCAGAGTTGAAAGTGAAAATCACTGATTTTCATGTTCAACGGAATATATAATTGGAGGTAACAAATAGCAGCAAATCAAATTTAGTGATGAAATATAAAGATTCTAACAGTCCATGGTGGATGTATGTCACACCCAATATAACAGGTATTTGGGAGATCAGAATAAATCTGCTCGAGTACTCTTATTTTGGCAGTGCTACTAGGGCGGACCACAGTTAGATGACTTTCAGAATGATAGCAGATATTGTTAAGAATCGGTTGAGAGATAACTTAGAAATAACAGTTAAAAAAACAAGGGGTTTGATAAAATAAAAGTTTTCCACAGTACAACCGAGTTATACTAAATTATGGAGAGGAAGAGAACTGGCAATTGTAGACTTTTTTGGTAGTTGGGAGAGGTCATACGAGATGCTTTTGTCTCTGCTAGCAGCCATACAAAGTTTCATATATGGCACAAAATACATCATAGAGACATCGCCCTCAACAAAGTTCGGTGTTGAAATTTTTAATCGTGTTGCATGGGCATTTGGTCTGTGTATTGCAGCATGACCTTATTTACGACTAGTCTTAACTATCGATGTTGGATTTTTATCGAATTGGTATGCCGATAAACTATTTATGGCATGTGATTATGATGCGGAGCAACAACTACTACCACTTGCATTTACTATCGTAGCAGGTGAGCAAAGTGTGGCAAATTAGGGTTGGTTTATGTAGTGGGTGCGTAAAGAGGTTGTCGGTCCTGGTAAAATTACCGTTATCTCGGATCAACATATAGGTATAAGGGCGGTATTTGAGAGACCAGATTTTGGATGGGAGGAATCAGCAAGTGAGACTGTTCATCATTATTGTCCTCAATACATTGCACAAAATATGTATAAGGATTGTCATATGAAAAGAATAAAGACTCTTTTCAAATAAGCTGCAAGACATAAGAAATCATGGAGGTGCGAGGAATATATGAAAAAAATTAACAATATTAGACCAACATCCTTTAATTGTTGTTGTAATATTTTAATTTGTTTGACATTATTTTAGAACAATGTATTAATCGTGCTTATATTTGACTTTATAAAACTTTATTTTAATTTTTGTTATAATATTTTAGATTAATCTATTAACTGCTATGCTTTATTTTTAATATAATACATAAACGTAAAAAAAACTTGGGATCGAGTTTCAAACTCGGTCTCGGGAGCTGGAACCGAGTTTGAAACTCGATCCAGACTATATGAGCTAAATTCCAGACAAATTTTACAACTTCCATTTATTTAGTAAAAAAAATCTGTTAGACTACTACTCTCATTTTATCTCAAAAATAAAAAAATAAAAAAATACGGTATCAACTAAAATTAATACTCTTTCATACTTTTCATATGAACGGTATTTTCGTTTTTTGTTCCTCGGTCACGTACTGATTTCATTAACCCACCCAGCACAATTATTACACAACTGATTTTTTGATGATCCAAACAAATTTGACATGTCTATATAGTTATCTCAAAATGCTAAGACCATGTATAATACTCGATATTTGAATTATGCAGCTTGATTCATACATAAAACTCCAATTTATAAGGTACGGTAATTGTTATTTAATTAACAACGTAATGTGATTTTATTACTCTAATACGTTTTATTTGTTTTACGTTAATATGTAGTAACTATGTCAGGTTTGAGAGGGCTTAATTCACTTAATTTCTGAAAAAAATTAACTTTTAAGATTTGGAGACTGCAATTCCCTCTTTCCTATATATGAAGCTCCATCCTGTCAATGTGCTACAACACATACATTAGTGGTGTTGTTAAGGCGTGAAGCTTAAGTTTATTTGCAGCAGGAACTGTAGAAAGATTACACCATGCATTTCATCATGGGACAAGTTTTGGTTTCTTTCCGATCTGATCATGAAACAGAAAAAAGTACATTACACAATTCCTTATTCGATGTGTATATATACTTCATATAACGGGGCAAATTCTTGTACAGCAAATAAGTAAAAAGATTTGTTTGTCTTTGCTCAATTACATATATCGATCTTTCATATATATATATATATATATTGAAGAACTTGCAGCGTAGGCAGCATGGATGTATAATTGAACAGACTCTCTGGTGCACGTCCCTAGCTAGCTACCAGATGTTTATTTTGTACTGCCTATGAATACGTACACGAATTAATAGAATGAAATGGAGCCATTCGTTTAATTGAGCCAAATAATTAATATACATAAATCCAACCAATTAAAAGTACAGAATAGACAATTACAAATAAAAAGATGTACATAATTCATAAATCACTTCACAACAAAGAAAGAGCTAAATTAAAACCGAACAAATAGAACAAACAGGACTAAAATAACAAATGACTAAGATAACTTGCAAATAGAAGTGGCTCTCTCTCATTGCATTGCGAAGACTCTGTTCCACATATCTTTTTGTGCTATTCTACAGGCTCGCATTTCGTGTGACCTAAAAACCTGTGGTTGCAGTGTCCTCTAATTCATTGCTCTGCTACCGGTGACCTACACCGGGACTGTGTCCTGGGTTTGTCGGCCGTACATCCTCAATATCTACCAGTATACCTGCTGCAGCAGGAGAGACTGCTTCCAGTGCTCCCTTTCTAACTGAGTTTTCTTGCCCTAGTATCCATCTCCTTTTAATGTAAGCCTTGTTATTATCCACCAATGGTCTGGCTTCACTGAAATTATACAGTTGAGAAGCAAGAATAACAAACAGTATGATATTCAAAGCCCTTAGGTGCAAGCTGCTTCTTGTTGAGTACATAGTGTGCCTTGTAATTGACTGTGGATGTGCGTTTGTGTGTTCTCTGTGAGTGCGTATGTGTGTCTGAGGGCGTGTTTGTTATACTAAGTAAGTCACCTTATGCTATGGTGGACTGGTGGAGGGTCGGGCTATTTATATAGTACGTGGAGGTGTGGTTGGTAACTTGGTATTATATATAATATCGTATTATTGAGTGCAAAAATAATATCTAATTAATATACCAAGCATGAACTTATTTTATACATAATGAGTGGACCCGGCCCTTCAAATTGGACAATTTTATATATAGTACCATAATACCTTTGGTTAAATTTAAATATAAAGAAGTTAATTTCATTGTACGTTTAGATTTCAGAATTATGATACAATGCATAAGTTGGTTGCTCTGAGTGCTCGTCCTCTGGACCACTATAGCCTTTAAATGTTTATGAGCAGGTTGACTACATAATATATACTAAGCTATCGTGCTATACGTTAGCTGGTAGTTGTGGTGCTTGATCAGAGCCACAAACTAAAAGAGGCCATATCAAGATGAAATACCTAAAATCTTCTTTGTAGAAACCCTGTTAATTAATATTGATAGAATTAGAGAATAAGAGGGGAAGAGAGAATGATAACAATCTTTAATTATCTTAAAAATTGATTGATTACAATGACTAAACCTTTATTTATAGACTCATTGTCTAACTGACTAATTCTAAACACTAAACATCTCTCACACTACACCTCATACAATATCTCCTATACAATTCTACTTATCTCAACCTATACCTCTAACAAATATCATAACATAATTATGTTTCTTTATATTAGATTAAATAAAAAGTGATCACTAGATGAATGCATCAAAATTAATCAATCATAATTAATTAAATTTATTTACTACTAGAAAATTTTTAGAGTTCATTTTATACTAGATGAATGCATAAAATTAATCAATCATAATTAATTAAATTTATTTACTACTAGAAAAATTTTAGAGTTCATTTTATACTAGATGAATGCATCTAAATTAATCAGTCATAATTAATTAGATTTATTTATTTTATGTCCACTTAATATAGTACACAATGAACTCTAAAAAAATATGAAATTTTAGGTGTATACATTAACCATGAAAATTAACAAGATCAATTGTTATAACTGAAAAAAAAAATTACCTTAGAGCATACAATTACTTTATCAAAAAGTTTATTAATATACTCGCATGCAAAACATGTAAAATTATTATACCTTCCCAGGTGTATCCAGGGGTGCCCCCGGATTTTGAAAAATAGTATTTTTCGGTAATATTTTCGGTAATTTGCCTCCCCCCCCCGAAAATTTTTTTTGGCCCCCATGAATTGTCTAGTTATTTTTATTGAGAAAAAAATATTTAATACCGTGCATTGCATAATGAAATAATTATGCAAAAATATCAAAATATAAAGTTCCTTAGACGAAAACTTTCTTCATCAACTTGATTATCTATTACTTTGAGCTTTATTTTATTGTTATTTTAATATATAAAATATTATTATTTTAATAAAAATTTTATTAGTTAAGTATATATATTAAATTATTATTTTTTTTATTTAGTACCCAATTAGTTAATGGGTTTAAACCCGATAAACTATTACAATCTGATAATTACCCCCTAACCAAAATCCTGCATCCGCCCAGACAATAAGAATTAATCATCCAAAGCAGTAGCCAAAATCTTTAGAAGCCGACCTACAGACCTAGTTAGCTAACAATTTTTACACATGGTAAGAGGTTTAACAGTCAAAATTCACGGCTTCTTAGACATTTCACCGAACAAGTGCAATGCATGCAATTATTGACAAGACAGCCATTAATGAACAAGGAAGGAAGTCGAAGCTTATATGCTATGAAGTGTGAGGAACAGTTACAGCTGTAAGGAAAACGTGGGTAAAGGTTGGTGAAATGTGGGCAGCGTGGGCAGCGTTGGAGAAGGATAACGGTGTGTCGGTGTCTCCCCTAAAAATTTCGTCATTTAAGCCAAGGTGGGGGCTTTCAAGGCCTTTTGCTTTTCCTTACTATTTCCTTTTGAATTTCATGTCCGTTTTGCTGCCTTGATGCAGATAAGAATTTATAAAATGTGTCTGCATGAATTCTATATCAACATCAGTACAGTATATCGCATTTTACACACAGTCTGCCGATTGATTTCTTTTTAATCCGAAAGCTGCTCTCCTCTGACCCCACCCCAGTTCGTATCACGGTTAAGACTAACATTTTAGTGTCCTGTTCAGCATTTTCAATTTTGGTTCATGATCTGACTGGTCTTTCAACACTGATTTTCATGAAATTTGATTCATCTGACATGTCCTTTAATGTTCTATAACTATGTTTAAATTTATGAATCAACAACAAAATTTAATGTCAGTTTAATTTTGAAAATGGGAGATAATAATATATTTTTGTTAATGCTTATCAAGTTGCGTTTAATTAATAATAATTTATGTTCTGCTAACTCTGATTTTAATGAAATCTGTTTTACTGAAAGAATGCTAAATGTTCTTTAAATCTACAGTTATTTTGTAAATAAATACTTTTCAGATAATTAGAAATTTATTTCTGAAAAATTATAAAAAATTATCCTTTATTTTTTACTAGAAAAAACTCATGGAACCCTCTTAGTTTAAAAATAATTGTATCTAGTACTAATTTTATTATAAATAAATTATATATTTTTTATTTAGATGTAATTAATTAAAAATCAATTATAAGACTCTTAAATTTTTAAATAAAATTAATTTATTATTTTATAAAAAAAATTATAAATATAATATTTTTTCTTTTCTATGTGTAGCTCTATTTTTTACAAAAATAAATTAATAATATTTTATTTTAATTGATTTGATATGTATACAATTTTTTTAGACATGTTAATACATGATAAATAATAGCAACTAATGGAGAGAAAAGTGGTATCGATCTAAAAAGTTAAGTTACACTTTGTGTCATGAAATAAATAATATATTTTGTACTTCGCGCCTGAATATCGATCCAATAGTTTAAAGTGTTCTCCATATTGAATATACTTGAAGACCAAATTTTATATTTTAAAAAATATATTTTATTATGGTAGAAAATCATTATTATTGGAAATCATAAACTCAATGTATTTTTTACCCCTCATAAAAAATAAAAAACTAGAAAATATAAAATTTGAACTCTAAGTATATTTTAATATAAAAATTATTTTGAATGGTGGGATCAATGTTTTGAATTCAAAAATAAGAAATAAGACACGATGTACAAAAAAAATTATACTCCGCGACTCACCATAACATAACTCTTAATCTAAATATGAACCATCATTTTTTTAAACATATCAATACATATGCTCTTTATAATATAATATAGATATAGATAAAATTATATATTGAAATATAAGGAGATATAATTTTTATGTTTTAAAGCTAAGTTACTTTCTTCTGATGTTTCATATCATATATATGACATATACATTGGCCTCCTTTACAATTTTTTCTTTAGAAACCTTTCTGTTGTACTAAATATTTTTTTTATTTGTCGATTTGTAAAATAATTTAGTAATTTTTTCTATATGTTATATGAATATTTATATCTGTTAATTACATCATGAATTAAGATGCTTTATTTGTTCTACATTAGATGATTTAATAGGGTATATCGTAAATATTATTGAATATTTCATTATTTTTATTATTTTTATAATTTATATTAATTTTGTGTTAATTTATTAATTTTAAATATTAATCATAAATCATTAATTGTTACATTCATTAACTTAGGTGTTATGTAAGTCATGTATTTTCTTCTCTTTTGAGCAGGAATCATCTACAAATATAGATTTGATGTGTGATTATTATACTATAGAAATAAAACCATGTGTATCTAGCAAATTCTGCAGAATAATTTTGTCTATATGTTACGTAAATATTTATATCGGTTAAATTGTTCATTTATTAATTATTAAGTAGGTTTACTATCTCAGGAATGCCCAGAGCCCAGAGTCCATTCATGTGATGACATCTCGAATAGCACATTAAAATAAAAAGAATGGATGAAGTGAATAGATAAAGGGTGGAATGTACATATTTTCCATAATACAAGTTTAACTCAGCTTCGCATTGGTATGGCTGCACATGCATAATGCATTTCTGTTCTTTAACGCGGCTCCCGGTGCATGGGCCGATGAGTTAGTGCGGGGGTGCTTTTATGCGGGATATAGCTCGTTCGACAGACTGGTAGAGTAACATGATCGATGACAGCGTAAATGTGATGGCATGCACACGACTACACGAGTTCACTGGGTATATACTGTGCGCTATGGACTTCAAGCAAAGATGCTCTTTTTTGAAACGCATATTCTGAAGTCTGAACTATATACAATCACAATGCCACTGAATCAAAAAGGTACAAATCTCAACTCAAATGGGTCGGCCGAAGCTACATGCATCATATATGCACGTAGCTCCTGTTGTATTTTTATGTAGGGAAGGGATTCCTTAATAATAGTTATCTTAATAATTTTGATAATGAATTTTTAAATAAATATGAAAAACTAGAACAAATAGAAAAAAATATATATATTGTAGATATGTTCTTCTATTTATAGATTGATGGTGATTCAAATTTCGTACAATTTCTTTATTATTTGCTAGTCCATCAATGACCATCAAAATATTATGTATTTTATAATGGTTCCAATTTAATAATTTTTGATGGACTATCAAACGATAATAAAATTACATGACATTTAAATCACTATCAATCTATAAGTAGAAGAACATATTTATAAAAAAAATCTATTTTTAATTTTTTTATATTTATTTAAAGATATATTGTCAAAATAATCATTGTCAAGTGATCCCTTCCCTTAAATTTGTCTACACACATTACTGTAGAAAATAAAATTTGCTCTCCTAAATCTGACCGAATTATGAAAAATTATAGACAAGTGATGTGTAGAAAATAAATTTTGCTCTCATAAATCTGACCGAATTATGAAAAATTATAGACAAGTGATGTTAGAGGAGGAAGATAACTTCAAATGCCGAAGAATTTATGCTAATTTTCCTTCGAAGATAAAACTTACGGATGCGTTTTTTTCTTTTAAACACTTCTCATTGATATACACTATAATTTATCTTACATGTCTCTCTCTAATATCTCTAAACACAATTTGATTACAAAGACTTCTTGTCTTTTATAATCACTACATGTCGGTTGTGCACATTTGAAGTGATTCTTAGCGGCCTTCATTTAATGGAGCCATTAAAGTTGACTTTCAATTTTGCTCCATTCACACTTATGACAGGGGCGGATTTAAGGGGGCTGAGGCCCAATCTCACACGAATTATACGTAGAGTTTAAATTTATCATGTATTTTTATTTCGTATAATGTATTGATTCTTTAATTTATTAATTTCAACACTCTAATAATATATATCCACATCTCGGCTCTCCATGTAAAAATCCTAGCTCCACCCCATCTTATGACGTTATTATTTTTTAGCATAAAATTAAATTTATTTCTAACAAAACCGTGAAAAAAAGTTTATGAATCCCTAAGCCTAGGTGTACGACAAGAATACACTAGCTAATAAAATTTGATAAATATTTGTTGAGTGGGGATCCATTGACAATGGGTTATTTTGACAACTTTGACAATGAATCACAAAATAAATACAAAATAAATGTTAAAAATAGAAAAAAAAAATTATAGATGTGTTCTTCTAACTTTAGATTGATGGTCAGTCAAATTTCATGCAATTTCATTATCGTTTGATAGTCCATCAAAGACCATCAAATTTTCATACAATTTACAACGGTTCCAATTTAACGGTTTTTGATGGACTATCAAATGATAATAAAATTGCATGAAATTTGAATGACTATCAATCTAAAAGTAGAAGAACACATATATAAACTTATTTTCCATTTTTAATATTTTTATATTTATTTACAGTTTCATTGTCAAAGTTGTTAAAATAAACCATTATGAACCGATGCCTTCTCATATTTGTTTACGTTGTGTGCGCCATGCCACTAAGCAATGCCCCAATCTTCAATAAAGGTTCCTAACTGAGCTTTTAAAATATATGAACGGTTACCATGAGAGTTATCGCAATTAATTATGGTCGACAACTCTGCTTTGCTAACCTTGGCCGCTCTGTTAAAGTAGTGCCTTTTAGATCGATAGATTTTAATACAATATATGTAAGCCCAATAGCCGAAGAGAATCTTATTATGTTATTAGTCCCTTACTTATGGAAAAGATAATTTGATTTAATATTCTGTACTTGAATTATAAAAAAATGAGTTTGGAAAGAAAAGGTTATTGCATTATTGGTTGTCCTATATGTGCACACTGTTCTGTGGCGGTATGATAACCGGTGCCAGCCTTCCTCCAAAATTCAAATTCATATAAGCATGCAGTGGAGAAGGGCGGCTCTGAAACTAGATTCACTATTTTTTTTCAATTTAATCAACGCTTTAATTTCGTCCTTCCGACCGATATTATATGTGCACATTTGCATTTCAACTAAGTGTTAATATAATATGTTTAACTATTATATGTTAGAAAAAACATAGATTTTTATGCACTGTCCAATGAATAAACTAAATTAATTAATGAGACAATCTGGAATATTGTATAAGAGTTTTTACAAGTAAAGTATTTTAGAGAGTCAATAAAATATTTTAACGTTATTTTGTACGTATGAGTTGTCACTAATTAGAATAAACAGAGATGACAGGTGACTTAAAGATATAATCAAAGGTAAAAAAAGCAAGCAAGTGAAAAAAAATAGAAAAAAATTTACGAACAAACTTCAGTTTTTTTGTTTTTGTTTTTGTTTTTGCTACACATATTACTTTTGAACCTTCATCAAGTAATAAACGTAAATTCTATTGTAACATCGTCTGTCAATCGTAGAATCTTTTTATGATGATGATGATGATGATGATGCTATTTTTTTTCTTTCTTTTTTTGGATGAGGCTCTATACCTATATGGAGGCGTGGCTTAGAAAATTAGAACACTTTTCGTCTTTTCCTAGAGGATCCTCTGTTTGGGCACAAAATCTGACCTAATATAATCAACTTGAGCGACCACCCAGCAATAAATTAAGACCTTTTGCTTCCTTTATATATAATAGTAAATGGAGGCACCACCCCGCTGCCTAGTTTATGCTTTAATAAAGCGCTCTGTGTGCAATACTAACACTTAAAATAGCTAGGAAATATATATTTATCCATCATACCATATTACTATTTTTAATCTGAAAAATATAGTCAACTCCTTACGGTATATCTGTATATATATATATATATATATGTATGAACAACACAAGTATTACATATATGGCGCTCATAACTGCTTTTGTGTGCAATTAGTGCTGCTGCTATACTAATTAATTGTTTCGAACTTCAAACTAAATTAAGAATGCTAAAATTATCAGCCAATCAATGTTAAAAATAATGATAGGGCCATGTATCAAAGGTCTCGAGGAGTGTTTCTGGGCCAAAAGTATGAGCCTGAAAGGAATCTCAACTGTCTGAACTTAGAGAACCTCATATGGAATTGCGATCAAAGCGGACAAGAGAGATGAATTGGCTTTCGGAGAGACTGAGAGGGGGTTGGTTCTCTCTCACACACTCAGATTCATTTCTGTAATAGTACTTATGTTTTATGAAAACAAGCCACGGGTAGCGTACTAGAGTGGGGCCGTGGTTGTTTCTTATGTTTTCTCGTATTCATAGTAAAATTTGCATGCAAAACTCCGAACTACTGAAGTGATCCCACCGGGCCCCACAAAGTAACTACTAACTACCCGCTGGTTGTTTCTCAACTTTTTTGTTTCCCGTATTCATAATAAATTTGCATGCAGAACTGAAGTGAGCCGGGGTCCACGAAGTAACCAAAATCAAAAGAATTTGGAAAGGACTGAAATTATATAATGTGTTGGTGACTTTGGTCGTGGAATCTTGAAGACAATTTGACTGTGTTTGACAGGGACCTTCTGAAAAAATACCAACTATAAGAACAGATCGAATCCGCCAATAAATTAAGAATGGAAGAATTCTTTTGTCTTTGTACAATTGCAATGGGGTTTGAAACTTGGCAATTAAAAATTGCAATTTGTATATACACCGTTAGGGAGATTCTCTCTTTTGGAAATTCAATTCGTACAGAATCTGTCGACTTTTCACAATTAAAAAGTGAGGGATCTCATTGATAATCTTAGGTCTTTTAAATAATTATTAATAAAAAATTTAAAAAATATTCTTTTACTTTTTTAATTGATAGTGTTTTAAATTTCATGTAATTTTATTATTGATTGATAGTTCATTAAAAATTATTAAAATTCTATATAATTTATAATGGTTCTAGTTTAACGATCTTCGATAAAGTATTTAGAGATAATAAAATTGTGTACATAGTAAAACATTTTCAATCTATAATTTTTTTCTACTTTTAAGATTCTTTATATTTATTTAAAAGATTAATGTCAAAATAATCCATTATCAAGCAATCCCTCCCATAAAAAAAATAGAGTTTATTCCCAGAATAAAAACCACTGAGATGCACATGGTGAGCATTATAGTATCACCTCATGGAACACAGCTCGACAAACAGTCAAAATCAACAAAGGAGATCAGAGTTTCGGTAAACAATATTTGCTTCAAACTCTTGAACTTACATTTTTCAGGGAGGGATTTTCCTCTTGACAATGGATTATTTTGATAATAGATTTAAAAAATATGAAGAAAATCTTAAAATTAGAAAAAATATTTATAAATATATTTTTCTATTTATAGATTGATATTGTTTCAAATTTCATACAATTTTATTATCATTTTATAACTCATCGAAGGGCATCAAAATTTTATATTTGTAACGATTTTAATTTAACAGACTTTAATAAACTATCAAATGATAATAAAATTATATGATATTTATAACATTATCGATGTACAAGACTACAAGTAGAAAAATATAACTATAAACCCTTTTTATTTTTAAGAAATTTTTCAAATTTATAAAAAAAAATCTATAGATTGTCAAAGAATGAATCCCTCTCATTCTTTTTTATCATAGAACTCTAGTATTTACTGACGCGATGCAGCTTTTCTAATGTGCTGCTGTGCGCTGCGCGCACGTTGATTGGTGCATTTTAGGGGTCCCTCATTTTTTCATCCATCCCAAGAAAATCAGAAAGCTGTTGTGAGGAGCAGCGCAGTGACGCGCGTTATTTGATAGCAATTCCGATACGATGCTATAGGTGCTTAGGTATGGAGATAGTCTGTGAAATGTCAGCTTTTTTTGGAGTAATTAATTATTCGATACATGTGCAAATCCTCTTGATGGCATAATTAAGTGTCTTTAGATAACTAAGACTTGTTTAATTAAAAATGGAATTAGCAATAAAAAGTATCCTTCAAGCCTGGCTGGCTCTGAGTTTGTCTCTGTAAAATAGTAGCTTCAAATTGTCGCTAGCTGTTCCTTTTTTTTAATTGGTTTATTATTTAATATTTATGATTCCTTTAAATAGCCATCAGTTTTATATATGTTAAACAGATCAAGATTTTTGTCTATTTTGTTATATACAGTTGATGTTTTACAAATCAAAATTTTATCCTTATTCTTTGAAGTTAGATAACACCGGATCCTTAATTTACAACTCATCATTTTTTTTAATTGATGAAACTCAGATGTTCTTAAGGTAAATTATTACACAATGTTTTAAATTAGTGTTTGGAACTTAAAAACTTTCATTAAGTGGAAATCAAATGGAACCTAAAACAAAAAATAAAGACAAAAGTTATATATGAAAAATATATTTGCGTCCAAATGTTTCTATTTCCACTTTTCCAGGGGCATTTCATCTCTTTAACAAATCGATTGCAAGAATAAAAAATCCATTAGATGTACGCTCCACAGAAAATCAATCGAACTTTAATGAAAGTATGGAACGTTTTTGCCCCTTAATTATGTTAAAAACATAATTCCTTCATGTATTTTGGTACATGAAATGTCTTCATTTGCAACGATATATATAGCCCAAGGCCCCAAGCACTGACAAGAGTTAACAACATTATATAACATGTTAGTTTCTGTGCGTGCGTATATGTGAAGGTATAATTAAACACCAATGAAACTGTAGTTACACCAATAACCGGTTTTAAATAAATGGATTTTAGAACCGGTTTTCAACAAAACCGGGATTAATTTAAAACCGGTTATTGGACTTTTTAAATAACCAGTTTTAATCAAGGTGATTACCAGTTATTTTATAAAACCGGTTCTAAAATTTTTAATAAAGTTTACAACAATACTACTCTGATCCTTTAGCAGCTGTTTTCTAAAAAAACCAATTCTAAATAAGCCTTTCTAAAAAAAATTTTGGTAGTGTGTATAACACTAAGTATAAACCATACTTTAAATAAAGTCGAATAACGTTTTTTTCGTGCATTAATTTATATACTTGCGATCAGGATATCATTAATGTCGATACAAGTAGGTTATGAGATATATGTTATTGTGATTTACTTGCATTAATTCATATATATTTGTCCATTAATTTCTTACGCAAGATCAGTTTGCGGTTTCATGCATATATAGCTGATCGATTTCCCAATGGACGCAGGTTTAATTATATAGTTTTCTTGAATCTCCTACTATTTATTCAAATAAAATTCCATTTCAAAATGAAATAATTCATCCCAAACCTAAAAGCCCAATTTTATGATGTCTATATATAATTTCTCCCATAAAACATAGACCCAGTCGTTTGGATAAGACCCAAAAATAAAATAATATGGAGCGAATTGCTGGGACACAATCACACAACCCAGGAAAATATGGGCTGAGCCCATGAGGAATTTCATCGTCAATTAGCTAGCTGTTCCATCAAATTTAACTATTCATGAATTCATCATATCCATTTCTGGTTCCTGCCTCTTCCTCGCTCCAAAATCCGGATTAGTCGACTGATGATTGAAGATTGAACTAACCAGAGATTAGAAGACGAAGGTCGCGTGGAGAAGGGTTCAACCGGATCGGACCGATCGAAATTGTATAGCGGCGGAGAGGGTTTGTCGCCCGGTCGGTGGTTTTCGTCGGAAGGAAGAGACTGAGAGGAAAGATGGACATGGCGATCGATCCGCCTGCTCCGGCCTCCGATGGCGCCGCCGCTGAGGCCTCTTCTAATAACGGCGGCGGCGGAGAGGGGCAGAGGGAGAAGAAAAAGACTCCAGTGACGGAGATTATGAAACTGGAGTTTCAGCTTCTGAAGGTTCCACTGGAGCACCTGAAGAAGACGCTGAGGTCGTCACAGCGCACTGCAGAGAAGGAGCTCTCGGCCGTGCTTGCTGATATTTCTTCAGTTACTGCTGCACAGACGGCAGCTGCTCCACCGGTGAGTTCTCTCACCTCCTTGGTGTGCCGTCTCCATGGAATTAAGCGTAAGCTTGAGGAAAGCAGCCGTGCTGAGGCAGAACAGGTGCAGAGGTGCCGTGCTCGGATCGAGCATTTGGAGGAGTTTGTGCCCCAATGCCAGTGTAACAGCAACTGGAACAATACCAGATTGAATAGAGTCCTTCTTGATTACATGCTCCGCATGTCATACTATGACTCAGCCTCCCTTCTCGCCCATTATGCTAATATTCAGGTATATAAATCCTTATATTGTTCTGGTGGCCAGAAGAAATAAAAAGACTAGAATTATTGTGAGCGGCATTTGATTTCCACTTGTTTCTTTAGATATGATAGTCTGATATCACGAACTTATTTGTTAAAACCACGGTTGGCTATTTGATGGTTCAGACTGCAAAAATATGTAGACATGTTTTGGCTTAAGAACCAGTAGCTTTATGTTTATGTGTGGTGATCCTTGGCTGTTCAATTTTGTTTTGATTGGTCCCTTTCCTATCACATTACCCTCCTTGGCTAAAGTGTCCAGCTTATGTACAACTAGGAGTTAATATATGGATTTGTTTTTCACCTTTCTTTTTCATATGTTAGAATTGATGTTGACAGTTTGGAATTTACAAATGTTATTTAGCTTAAGAAATAAAAATATCTATTGCTTGATTTTTTTATATTAATTACAGGAACTAGTGGATATCAATGTGTTTGTAGAAGCAAGAGAAGTTGTGGAATCCCTGCAAAATAAGAAGGTGACTCCTGCTTTAGCCTGGTGTGCTGAAAACAAGTCCCGGTTGAAGAAAATTGAGGTTCGGGCACTTTCTGATTAGATATTTACTTATCATTGGTTTGTCAGATGTTTTTCTTGATAAAAAAAGAGAAATGTTCATTTGTGGCAAGCACCTTTTTATTTTGGTTTCATTTCTTCATTTGTCTGGAACATGCAGAGTAAGCTTGAGTTTCTTCTAAGGCTTCAAGAATTCATTGAGATGGTAAAAGCAAATGACTACTTGAGAGCCATTGCATATGCTCGCAAGTGCCTTGCTCCATGGGGTGGAACCTACACAAAAGAACTGCAGCGTGTGACTGCAACTTTGGCCTTCAAGAGTGGTACCAATTGCAGCACTTACAAGGTCCGTCCATCATCTGCTCTTTAAAGTTCTATTACTATTTTCTTATGGGTTAGGATCTCTTGTGAAGGGATATCTCGGCCATCTAGCCAATCTTGGCAATCTGGTTAAGTTAGTACATTGTCAATGTATGTCAACCCTTTCATTTATTATTTTTTTGGTGACGTTAGACACCTGTTTCATTATACTGAAATGAAGGACTGGATCCAGTTACCAAACTAAAAACCAAATACCTTTCTATCACCTTAAACAACTCTCAACAGATATTACTTGGGCTGAGTTTAGGTCTCAGTGCTATTACCTATGTGCTACATACTCGTGTAACCACAATAGATGAAAAACAACACATAGTAGCCAGTCAACCTCTTTTGCATTTGTCTAGCCATCATCAACACTTCCATGCAGAAATTCAAACTATGTTTCTAATGTTATGGTACTAGCTGTACCACCTTTTATTGTTGGTTGATTTGGATCTTCCTTATCTTCTTTCATGCAGGTACTGTTTGATATCTGCCGATGGGACTTCCTAGTTCAACAGTTCAAGCAAGATTTCTGTAAATTGTTTGGCATGACTCTTCAGCCTTTGTTGCAAATCTACCTCCAAGCTGGCTTATCTGCTCTCAAGACACCGTATACTTCCTCTTTTTCTCTTTTTTCTTCACCATAAATATGTTCTCCTTAACTTGGTTAGGTGCTGATTTTTGAGTCTTAGTCCAGTGATTATTACAATTTCCATGTAGATCCTGCCCTCAGGGAGCGTGTTCAAAAGAGGACCCTCTATCACAGGTTGGGTTCATGAGACTAGCAGATCCACTGCCATTTTCAAAGCAACATCATTCCAAGCTTGTTTGCTTCATCACCAAAGAACTCATGGACACCGAAAACCCACCTCTTGTTTTACCAAATGGCTATGTTTATAGCACCAAGGTTTCTTTCTTTTTCTAACTAATCATAAAGAAAAATACTGGAAGAGAAGAGGATAAATAGTAAGGCTGGATTTATAACAGTTTCTGAATTTGTATTTTGACAGGCTTTAGAAGAAATGGCAAAAAACAATAATGGTAAAATCATCTGCCCCAGAACTGGATTTGAATGCAGTTTCTCCGACCTTGTCAAGGCCTTCATCTCCTAAGTTCCTCACTGAATCTGCTCATCTCTGTTGATTAATATCCATCTTATTTGCTTGTACATATTATTAAAGACAACTTCTTTTGTTGCCTAATAGCTCAGTTGAAATTGCTTAGTATTTATTAAATATCTGTTGACTCTTGATGGTTTGTGGAAATGCCTATGTGGATGCACTTTGCACCATTCAGTTGCTGTTTCCGTAACTGTATGCTTAATTGTGTGGATGTCCAAAAGTTGGGAATTATTTCCCGTTGAAATCATGTTGCTCTAATAGCAAAAAGTAATCAAAACTGATCCTTTTTGGTTGGCTAATTTGTATTAGTAATGGTTAGTGCTGATTACCTCTGAGAAACATTCGGCCCATTGGATTGTTTCATCACCACAAATCCGAATAGAAAGTGGGGGAGAAAAGACAAGATTTAGCAATTAAAAAATCATATAAAATGTTATTTTAAAAAACAAAACACAAGAATGAATGCGAACGCAACTTTCTAATATTTTATATAGCAAACATATAAATTTACAGTATTAGTTCGCAGACAATGATTACAAATCTTATTTGGTTAATTGATTCACAGACAATGAATGCAAACTTCTCAATTTTAAATTTTTATAATTTCAAATTATGATATTTTTTGTTTGTGAACTGCTTGTTTTTTTTTAATTAGGATATTTAAAAGGGTATTTTTTTTAAGACCGCCAATTAAGAAGCTAGCTGCAGAGTTTGAAAAATTATAAGTCAATATCCGTAAGGTATAATTAAATACTGTTTCGAAGTTGTTATAGCGGGGAGAATTCAATAAGGCTCTGTTCCGCGGATGGACAAAGAGAGGTGCGAACAGTGAGGGTGATGAGAAATTAATCGGAAGATTCACTCTATTTTCTCCTAAAATCTCTCTTCTGTTATAATATTAATGATAGATGTTTCACCTCCTCCACCTCTTCTTATTCCTCCACCTCCTCCCATAATAATAGAAGTTTTTCATTCTCTTCACATTCTCCTTAACTCTAGATTTAATTTTGTATTAATTTTCTCTTTTATTACATGATGTTTCTCTAGCCTATAAATAGAGGCTTGTATGTTGTTGATGGTAATATAATAAAAAAATATAAAAAATCTTTAGATGAGATAATATAGAAATAAGATTTTAGCCTCTCACAACTTTTGTCTTCTATCTTTATTTTATAACACGTTATCAGCACGACTTCGCTCTAATCGAGTTGTGACGGAAGTTTGTTTTATAGTAGAAGCACGAGATCGACATAAACAGATTATCGTAAGATTGTCTCTAAAAAGAGGTACACTTTATATTATATTTTATCATTTTACCATTAATTATAATATTTATTTTCTTTATGAAATTATTCTTATATTGGATGAGACTAATATTTTCATTCCCGAAGAGAATGATAAAATAAGTAAATACCGAGAAATTGTTCTTATATTGGATGAGACTAATATTTTCATTCCCCGAAGAGAATGATAAAATAAGTATATACCAGAAATATTTTTTTTATTTATTAAATAACCGAAGTTATTGATATTTTTAATGGCCGAGAAGTCATTGTATTTGATAATTAAAAGTTTTATCAAAATGAGTTACAATTGATAACCCGAAGTTATCGATATACTTAATAACCGAGAGTTATTATTTTATTCAACTAAAATGATAACCGAGAAGTTATCAAATTAGATAAATAAACAAATAAATGTAATGTCTCTAATCTTTTCTCTTAATGACTGAAGTTATTAATATTCTTTTTCTTTAGTAATTTTCATAAATGGATGTTCGATTAAATTTATTAATATTAGTAGTACTTTTATTTTTCTTTATGGTAAATCTTAATAAACTTGAATTCGTTGCCCTTGATATATCGGGCAAGAACTATCTCCCATGGACTCTCGATCTTTGAGATTCATCTTACGCAAATAATCTTGGAGATACAATAAAAGATGAAAATAAGGCCTCCCCGCGGGGAGAAAGCCAAAGCAATGATATTCCTCCGTCATCATCTCCATGAGTATTTAAAAACTGAATATTTAACGGTGAAAGATCCGTTAGAATTGTGGAAAAATCTAAAAGAAATATATGTCCATCAAAAACAAGTGCTCCTCCCAAAATCTCGTTATGAATGGATTCATTTAAGGTTGCAAGATTTTAAATACGTGGGTGAATATAATTCCGCAATGTTTCGCATAACTTCGAGTTAAAATTATGCGGAGAAAAAATTACGATGAAGACATGTTAGAAAAAATATTTTCCATATTTCATGCTTCGAATTTGCTCTGCGACGGCAATATCGGGAGCGTGTTTTTAAAAAATATTCGAGAATTGATATCATGTCTTTTTGTTGCGGAACAAAATAATGAGGTTCTCATGAAAAATCATCAATCACGGCCCACTTGCTCTAGTCCATTTCCTGAAGCAAATGCGACATCATTCCTTGAAGCGAATGCAACATCATTTAAAGGAAATCGTGGTCGAGTACGTGGTCGCGGCCCCAGAAGAGGTCGTGGACATGGTCGCAATAATGTTTGGCGACGTGAAGGTCATAATTTCAAATAAAATGACAACAATGTGGGGAGATATGAAAAGAAAAAGAATTAAACATCTTGGTTTATTTTAGTTCAGTTTTATGTTGTAAGTTTATGTTTCTCATGAATACAATTAGTTTCTTTAAATTTGATCTTGTATATTTTTTTTGTTCAAAGGAAAAAGATATGATTGAAGGCTCCAGTGAGAGCAATGACAAGTATTAGAGATGAATGTCTAGTAGACGGTGGAACAACAAACACAATATTAAAAAGCAAAAAATATTTTTCTCGATTGTCTCTGTAGAGACACATGTTAATACAATTTACGGTATTAGTAACTTAATTGAAGGCTCGGAAGAGCTTGTATTTTGTTATCAAAAGGAACAAAATTAATTATAAATGACGCATTATACTCTAGTAAATCCGAAGAAATTTACTAAGTTTTAAAGATATTCGGTGTAATGGTTATCATATCGAAACCATGGTAGAAAATAACATTGAATATCTTCAAATTACAACGATTAAATATGGTCGGAAGATCATATTGGAAAAGATAAAGCTTTATCATCTGGACTATATTGTATGAACATAAGTTCAATAGAATCAAATATGGTCGGTAACCGAGAAGTTGCATGACACAAAAATGTTTACTCGTGGCATGACGGGTTAGGTCATCCAGGTAACATTATGATGAGGAGAATAATTGAAAGTGCAAATAGGCATCCTCTAAAGGACACGAAGATCCTATTATCAAAAGATTTATCATGTGCGGACATGCTCTCTTGGAAAATTGATAATTAGGTCATTTAAAAATAAAATTAAAAATGAATCTCCTTTATTTTTAGAGAGAATTCAAGGAGATATTTGTGGGCTATTTCTCCTCCATGTGGACCATTTAGATATTTTATGGTTTTAATTGATGCATCAACTCGATGGTCACATGTTTGCCTATTAGCTACAAGAAATATTACATCTTTTTGCACTTATTAGATTAAGACCAACGCATCTCATAAATTTTCTCCATTACAATTGGTCTCTGGAAGAGAACCAAACTTGTCCCATCTTAAAATTTTTGGTTGTCTTGTATATGTTCCAATTTCTCCTCCACAACGCACAAAAATGGGACCACGAGAGGAGATTAGGAATTTATATTGGTTTTCACTCTCCATCAATTATTAAATATTTAGAACCATTAATGGAGATGTTTTTACGGCTCGTTTTCTTGATTGTCAATTTGATGAGACAATATTCCCAATCTTAGGGGAGAAAAAGAAAAGGCTTGGAAAAACAAGTAACTTGAAATGCATCATCAATATCTTATCTTGATTCCGGAGTGGTCAATGTGAGCTGGAAGTTCAAAAGATTATACATTTGCAAAGAATAGCAAATGAGTTACCGAGATGCATTTACGGATACAAAAAGAGTGACTAAATCACATATACCGACTTTAAATGCACTGCTCGAATTGAAATAACCCCAAATAGAGGTTACTATACAAAGAAAACGTGGAAGACCAATCGGTTCCAAAGACAAAAATCCACGAAAAATAAAAGAGCGAGAATAATGCGGTTGGTGTAACTTCGAAAAAAAGTTAGATAAAATCCCGAAAGAGATTGTCGGTAAAATCCCATAAGAGATTGAAAGTAGAACCCCGAAGAGGTCGTTGATAAAGTTCCGGAAGAAACTCGAGCACTTAGAATGATTATGAGATCTCAATAAATTATGTGCGAGAATGGTATAATATGGAACAGAAATGAAACACGTGTTGATGAAATTTTTGCATATGCTATAGCAATTGAAGTGATAAATGAGAAAGATTATGTGCCAAAAAACTCCAGAAGAGTGTATGCACAAAAATGATTGGCCAAAATGGAAAGATGCCCTGAAGGTTTGAATTAGATTCGCTTGAAAAGCGAAATGTTTTTGGATCTATAATTATAACCCCTAAAAATGTTAACCCTGTAGGTTACAAGTGGGTTTTTGCAATAAAAAGAAATGAGATTGTGAGATATAAAGCAAGGCTGGTGACACAAGGTTTTACACAAATACCGGGGAGTTGATTATGAAGAAACGTATTCACTTTGTAGTGGATGCAATAACTCTTTGATTTTTAATCGGTCTCACAATCACCGAGAACCTTCAAATGCGTCTCATGGATGTTGTCATAGCCTATTTGTATGGATCACTCGATAATGATATCTATATGAAAGTCCACGAAGGATTAAAAATGCACGAAGTATTTACATTAAAATCTCGAGAAATGTATTCTATAAAGTTAAAACGATCATTGTATGGACTAAAACAATCGGGTCGAATGTGGTATAATCGACTCAGTGAATATCTCATAAAAGAAGGATATAAATCTAATATAATTAGTCCATGTATTTTTATTAAACGATCAATCTCGAGTTTTATAATTATTGCAGTATATGTTGATGACCTGAATATCATTGGGTCTCCTGAAGAGATCGAAAAGACGCAAAATTATTAAATAATAAATTTGAAATGAAAGATCTTGGTGTAACAAAGTTGTCTCTCGGCTGCGGATCGAGCATTTGCATAATGGTATATTTGTCCATCAATCAAACTACATCCGAAGATGTTGAAACGTTTTAATATGGACAAAGCTCATCCTCTAAGTACACCAATGGTTGTCCGATCACTTGATATGAAAAAAGATCCTTATCGGTCCCGAGAAAATAATGAAAAAGCTCTTGGTCCTCGAAGTACCATACTTAAGTGCAATTGGGGCTTTGATGTATCTTGCTAATAATACGAGACTGATATTGCTTTTTACGTAAATGTATTAGCGAGATATAGTTCGATCCAACACGCGCGACATTGGAACGGAATCAAACATATATTACGTTACCTTTGTGGGACGCGTGATATGGGACTATTTTATCGAAAAAATACAAAGTCCAAACTAGTTGGATATGCGATATGCGGGATATTTATCGATCCGCATAAAGCTCGGTCACAATCCGGATATGTGTTTACATATAGCGGCACTTTGCAATTTCATGACGATCGACAAAGCAAACATTGACGACAACATCATCAAATCATGCTTTGAATTAATTGCTCTTTATGATCTTTGGATGGGAATGTGTATGGTTAAGATCCATGATCCAACACATCCAAGAGAAATGTGGTCTCGAGACATCAGAGAAAACCCGACGGTGATATACGAAGATAATACGCATGCATTGCTCAAATCAAAGAAGGATATATCAAAGGTGACGAACCAAACACATCTCGCCGAAGTTCTTCTCAACACATGACTTACGGAAGAATGGTTTGATAAATATTTGTCAAATCAGATCAAGCGATAATTTGGCGGACTTATTCACAAAATCATTGCCAAGAAATATTTTTGAGTAGCTTTCACATAAAATTGGCATTCGTCACTTAAAAGATGTACGTTAAAATGAGGGGGAGTATTATACACGTTGCACTCTTTTTCCCTTCACTAAGTTTTGTCCCATTAGGTTTTCTTAGTAAGGTTTTTAATGAGGCAACATAACTGATCCAGAAGTATCAGTTAAATCAAGTTGGTTCTGGAGTACCAAAATTTAATATTTGTCCAGTAGTACAATATTAATAGTGTATAATATAAGGCGAAACATCTAAGGGGGAGTATTATAATATTAATGATAGATGTTTTACCTCCTCCACCTCTTCTCATTCCTCCACCTCCTCCCATAATAATAGAAGTTTTTCATTCTCTTCACCTTCTCCTTAACTCTAGATTTAATTTTGTATTAATTTTCTCTTTTATTACATGATGTTTCTCTAGCCTATAAATAGAGGCTTGTATGTTGTTGATGGTAATATAAAAAAAAAATATAAAAAATCTTTAGATGAGATAATATAGAAATAAGATTTTAGCCTCTCACAACTTTTGTCTTCTATCTTTATTTTATAACATCTTCCATTTTTTTTTTTTTTTGAAAATTGACAGCGGCTGCCAACATATTACATCAGTTAAAATAACAGCGTACACCCAGAAAACAAATTACAAGCTAAGCACAACTCAGAGTATCGACTATAACTAACAAAATCCTTACTAAAGTTAACGATGCCAGTATACTTCTAACCCTCCAATAATGCTGCACTTCATCCTGATCCGTCCCTCCATCATGTTTCCTACCCAATCTGCTAACAGTGCTTCATCCATAGTTGAAACTCTTGAACAATCCTCTCTGCCACTACAGGCGCTGGAGTGGCATCATTCTGAAAAATGCACATGCATGTAACGCTTTTTTCATATGACTCAAAACTTCTACTAAGAATGCTGTACTCCATGTTTTATGTTTATCTGGTGGAATGGCAACCATGGACATAGCAACAATTACCTCTACTTTTGTGATGTCGCAGCGCATTGGACATCCTATCCTAGCCGCCAGCAGAAATCAAATTTGCACTGCATAGGGGCAGAGGAAGAAGAAGTGAGCAGCAGACTCACCGGGACAATTTGAGCATATGACACATTCTTGGTGGAATGGGATATTAGGTTTTGCTAGTACATCTCTAGTCAGTAATCTGCCTTTAAGCCGCAACATGGCAAATAATTTGACTGCAGCAGTAGCCTTTTTGCACCATATCCATCTAAATCGGAATTTTATTCTATCCGCAGCAGATCGATAGAATCTAATAGATCGATTTAGTTGAGTAAGAACCTGTGGGGCTGTGAGTCCCCAATGCCAAACAATTGTGTCTGCTCCCTGAGTGAAATGTACATGTGACATGCTCCAACCGTGTTAACATACACAAGTGTTTTTGAGATCTCGTATGGGGCATCAAGGTGCCAGCATTAAGCACTGCATCGTGCCATAAAGTTGAAATGCAATAGCCAACGGTTTTCTTATCCAGTCAAACCAAAATGAAATAGATTTACAAGACCCTATGTGCATTCGAGTCGACCAAACTTATCAACTCATTGTTCATCGCTGCGCGCCTAGCAGACAACCCTTCTCATGACAACGGCATCCACGTATTCTCATTACTCTTTATTTAATGCTGCCGGACGGTAGGAGCTGCAAGGCTTTATTGACCAATGTAATGTTTTACTCGATGGAGTTGCCTCCAGAAGAAAGAGCCATCTTATAAGGGGCCATTTGTGTCGTTACCTCTCCAGTATAATATGCTAATTATTTGAGTCTATAAGATCGGAACTACATACAATTTCCACCAGCACCGCAGAAGTAACGCAGTATTATGCGGCTGCAGGTTACGCACCCCATAATCACTGTAATCCTTGGGCAAGCACACTGTTTCTCAGTTTAAGAGGCTCATTCCTCGAGTATGGTTCTCATCTCGTGCACAAATAAAATCATGTCTTATTTTGTCTAGTCTCCTGATGACCCAATAGGCATTCAAAAACGTCATGTTGTGTATTGGCACAACTAAGAGAATCGAATTAGAGAGCAATACTCTTCCCCCTCTGGACAAGCGTACGTCTGCCCTTCACCCTGCTAATTTCCTTTCTATCTCATTGATAAGCGGAATGAATGCTTCCTTTCCAGGCTGGGAGAGCGTCAGCGGGTAGCCGTAAGTAGTGGATCGAGAATTCCTTTTGTGGACACGCCATGACTTAAGCAACCAGCTGCAGTTCCGAGTCATTCAAGTTGATTTCAACAAAGCAGCTCTTGAAGAAATTAATCAGTAACCCCTAGATTTCTCCGTCTCTTCCAATTTGAGTGTACAAAAGTTAACTCCTCTCTTCCACCGCTTCTATTTACATTTCATCCTTTTTTTTTAATCTAACTCGAGAGCACAGCTTAAGCGTAATATTTTAGATATGATAATGAATGGCTAAATCAGAATGCTAATGAGAAAATATATATCCGAAAAGTAATACCTGCATAATAAAATAAGAGAAGTGATCACTTAACAATGATTATTTTGTCAATTTTGATAATTGATCTTCAAATAAATATGAAAAAATCTTATAAAGATGTTCTTTTACTTATAGATTAATTGTGATTCAAATATCGTGTAATTTCATTATCGTTTGGTAGTACATCAAAGACCGTTAAATTATAATTGTTGTAAATTATATAATATTTTGATGGTATTTGATGAATTATCAAATATTGTTATAAATAATTCTCAAAATTATATAAAATTAATAAATTATATTTGTCAATTTGTAAAACAATCACATAAGTATTTTACATTTTTTTGGAGTTTGTGAAATGCAGGAAATGAGATTAAGCAGACGATTATATGCATGAAGATCTGAAGATGTAGTTTGGTTAAATTGGAATTTTAATATGTAAAGATAACCAAAGTAGTCTTGAGATCAAGCTAGTCAAATAGATATTTTCATACCCTAATTGTTGCAATGGACCTCCTAATCATTATAACAAAATAAATCAGTCATGTCAAAATTTATCCAAACTGTACCAGAACCTTATCATATCCCAACCGTTGTAACATATCTCATATCTATTGTAACGGATTACCTTGAGATAAATTTAGTCTCTAACCGTTATAATAGATCCTAATATCCATTATAACATAATGAATTATTTGTGTATAAAACTTGGCTAAAAAACTTCTGAACAAACTCCCCTCATATCCATTGTAATAGATCTTCTATCTATTGCAACGGTTAACCCCATTAGGGTAACCATGACCTAGCCATTATAATTTTTAGCCAATCGTTGCAACAAATATTATCGATTTTTTATCGATTTTGATGTATTTTTATATATACACCTTCCTTCTTATCAAATCTTGAGAAAATTTAATTGTCAAACCCTAGCCGTCAATTTGTCAGAGTGCAAACCTCCGTTATCTATTGTCTAAATCTCAAGACTATTTTAAATATCTCCTTTAGAATGTTAGTGAAGTTATTTTTTTATTATACTTGTTAATGAGCTTCTTATATCTTCACGCCCCGTTTTATTATAATTGGCCGATAGCTTTTCGATTACTTTATGTAAGGGACCATGGTTCATAGTTGTAAGATATTTATTATAGTGACTTGGCGGCAAGTGATTGCGAGTTTTGAAGACGTAGTCTCGTTATAGCCTAACTATGTTACATTTTGTGTTATTTCTCTTCTCTCTTTACTTTAATTTATTTATTTCTTTTTTCTGTAGTGTGTGAAGTTAATACTTGACTCCTTAGGGAAAACAAAATGATATCAGGGTATGTTGTATCAAATTTATCAAATGACATCACTGAGATTTGTAAAAGAACCTCTGATCTTTGATCAAACTATAAAAAACTTTAGCCATTGAAAAAATACCATGATGAATTACTTAAATATATCAAAAATTTGGGATGCTATAGAAAAAAACTATGTATCAAAATTTAATCTAGATGTCAATATTCTTATAACTAAGTCCCTAATTGTAAAGAGAAAAATTTGATAATACAATAAATACCATCCTAAATTAGTAAGTGAGGTTGTAACCCGCTTGTTTGGTTATATAACAACTGCAAATGAAATATGAAATGTATTGATTATAAAGTATGAGGGAATTCATAAATTAAAAAAGTCAAAATTATCTGACTTGAGTTCAAATTTGAGAACTTTAGATTAGAAGATGGTGAGATCACAGAGAATGTATATAATAGACTTATGCATATTCAAAATGAATTTAGTGAATTAAGAGAGACACTATCTAATGGAAAAGCTGTAGGAAAATTTTTGCGTATGATGCTCAAAAAACCGAGATGTGAAGACTATGTGAGTGCATTAGAGGCAATGCAAGGGGTGCAAGCTGTTTTCATGCCAAATGAGGTGTATGCTCATTTATGGAGCTTTGAGGAGACCCTAAAGCAAGCCGGTGAGCCCATGCATGCATCAAAAGCTATAACATTTTTAGCTCACAATCATCCGAGCACATTCAACTCTCAGTTCACAATCGATGACTTTCGTATAAAGACTTGATCACAAAGCCTCTCAGGATGCACTTCTCATCTCTTAAATATTCAAAGACATGTTGAGTTTCGAGCGGAAATACAACAAAAAACGGGATGAAAAAAATCATAAGATGATGTGATTCACTTGCCACAGGGAAAGGCATACTATCCAGTCATACTTCAAGTTATTCGCTCATCTAAAAAAATAAGGAAGGTGAGGGGAGGCAAGATTGCAAGATGAGGCACAAAAATGATGGATATAAGAACAAAATGAACGTCAAGGCTATGCAGGCTATGTGGAACGCTGAGTCAGATGACAACAGCACCGACGACTCGGGCACAAAATCAGGATATGAGTGTTAATATGAATACTCCTTTGTAATTGCTGGAAATCGATGTAATTGGGTATTCATATTAACACTCATATATATCCTACATATAAAATTTAAAGTATTACTCTAACATACTAATAAATACCCTTTTTTGATAGTTTTTTCAACTTTTTTAACTTTTTATTTGAAAAAAATTGAGGCAAATATAACGTAAAATTTATCTAAAGAGAGGATAGAATTTTAAAAATATAATATAGTACTTTGAAAGTGGTGAAAAGAGAAAAAAACACACAAGAGAGATGTGTGAGAGAACGTGTTTTAAAAAGGGAGTAGGAGGGTTAGAAAGGGAATATGAGGTACTTTGGTAGGGCTCTCCTGCTATGTGTGCATATTTACATGATAAAGTTAATCAATAAAAAATAGAGAAAATGATCTCATATCATCTCAAAAATTTTAAATTAATAAAATATCATTTTAAAATTGAAGCTTCATCTAATACCACTGTAAAACAAAATATATTTAATCATTTCTCCTAATTATATAATTTTTATACACTTCTAATTAAAATTAACAACATACTATTATATTTTTTATATAATTTTCAAAATATTTATTCTCTTCTTTTTTCACTTTAACGCAGTCATATTGCCTCTATCCTTTCGCTTGAACCCCTTCTTATCTTCTTCAGATACTGTATCGTCCCTCGAACCCTCCCCTTCTCATCCCTTCAGAAAAATCACATCTTGTCCCTAATATTGATGCTTGGACCTTGCCTTACTCTCTGTTTGGTCAAAGTGGAAGAAGGCCTCTCTGGCAATGACATCTTTAATGATTTTGGTAGGATTATGCATTGACCAACATGGTCAATGACATAAGCATGATGGATGGTGAGAGAGAGAATGAAAATGAAGATGAAGAGATGGAGATTGATTCCTTTAGTAATTTGTCAGGGGCCTTAAATTTTCATTATGTTATTGTTTATTTTGTATTTATGTCTCAAATTAAGTAGGCTTGTTGGAGAAAAATCTCTGACAACATATTAGATTTTCAATGTATTTATAAGAAAACACAGTATATGGCTAACAGGAGAAAAAAATGTTTTCTTCAAAAAAATCATTTAGGGAGTTCGTATCAGTTTTAGTTATCTTTGTTGGTCTTGGCAAGGACTATTTTGGTTTATCTTTTGTTTTCTTTTGTTGTGGAAGAGAGAAAAAAGAAGAAGAAGAAAGTGACTGTTAGAGATTCAAAAGACACCATTTTCTCTCACTATAGCTATTTCCGTACTGGATCTTACATGGACCTTTTCCAACATCAACATTATATATAACTCTAAACATGACAAACATAACTCTAAGCAGGACAACTATAACAATAAACATGACAAATACAACTCTAAACTGAACACGAACATAAAAACATTAATTTCAACAATCTGTACAAAAAAAATCAAATAACTAAAGTGTGAAATTAGAAAACAACCAAAGAAAAAGGAATGATGAGATGTCCTCTTTTCCTTGATTTAATTAATCAGTAACTTATATTCTAAAATCCATTACTTGAACTAAGCGGGAAGGAAGACAAGAACAGACAATGCTATCCTCTAGACTATACCACCTACTGCTCTCAGTAAGGAGTAGGAATCCCCCTCTCCTCTCAAGCCCACTGCGGATTGGTCAGTACCAAATAGTCAAGAGAATCAATTAAAGACAATTCATTCTTAAGTGGATTTTTTTTTTTGGCAAGATATATGTTCTTGAGTTAACAAACATACTGATAAACCATCAGTTTTAGATGGTTGTATTTGTACGTAAAAATTATATGAGGTATTCACTAGTATTTGAACAGAGAGATAATTGGTTGTAATTTTTGTATTGTATTTTCTTATTTCTCACAATGAGTATAAGCCTTTAAATAGTATGTTGTTGCTCTCAATGAGATGTACAAATGACAAAATAAAATGCATCACCGTTTTAACTAACTAGAGGAATATTTTCTGTTATTTGTAGAGGAATGAAACGAGTAAATATTTTCTATATAACTCAATTGCTTCTTGGCACTCCAAAAAATATGCAAAAATCGGAGGTAGAGTGACGATCATCAATGAAACCTGCCCAATCGGCATCACTATATGCATGAAGGGAGGATGGTGAGTCAGAGTAGATGGTGAGACCATGGTGAATAGTACCACGGATATAGCGAAGGATTTTTTTATCCGCAGACCAATAGTTGGTGGTAGATGCATGCATGATTGAGAAACTTTATTCACGGCAAAGGATAGGTCCGGACGGGTGATGGTAGCGTATTGGAGGGCATCAACAACACTACGATAAAGGATAGACTTATCAAAATGTGGGTTGTCATTGAGGGAGAAAGAAGAGGTAGTGGATAAAGGGGTAGGGCTCGGTTTGGCTGCTATCATATTTATTTTAGTGAGTAGGTCATGTAAGTATTTGTTTTGGGAAAGGTGGAGATCGAGAGGGGATATGTGAGCCTCGATGTCCAGAAAATAGTTAATAAGACCTAAGTCTTTGATAGAGAAGTGTGTTTGGAGAAGGGTTATACAAGTATTAATGTGGTTGTGGTCGTTGTCGATGATAAGAATATCATCGACATAAACAAGAATGAAGGTAGTATGAGTTGAGGAATGTGAAATAAAAAGAGAAGTATTAATGTGGCTGTGCTATTTTTTTTTCTGTAGAAAATGAAACGGATAAAAAGCTGCTAAAGTAGCTGATAAAGAGGCCAGCGAAGATGAACCAGCTGATAATGCTGAAGATGTTTTGAGGGTATTTTCGTTCCTTCATAAAGTTATTGTATTTAATTTATGTAATTATTGTATTTTAATTTATGAATTGAAGATTTATATAATATATGAGGTAAATAACTAAGTGTGTTTTGGAATGACATTAGAGAAGTTTAAATTTTGGAGTAACACTTTGCTAATTTTAAAATTTTAAGGTGGTATGAGACTAATTTTCCTTAAAAAGTTTTCACTTAGATTAACTTTCCCACATATAACAGTGAATTGTTATTGACAATTCATTATTATTTTCTATTGTTTCTCATTAAATACAATCTTAATTTCTTATTATAGATTGAAATCCAATATATATAGTGATAATGACAATCTTTACTATACATTTGTTAATATATAAATGCGTTCTTATGTAAATATATAAACATATACTATATATTCGTTAGTACATATAAATATTTTATTAATCACATACACTTCTAAGCTAAAAGCAATAAATAGGGATTACGAATAATCTCTGCTTTTGGGTGAATTATGTTGTTATATATAATAACTTATATTTTTGTATTGGTTAATGATTATTTAAAATGACGCACAATCAATTAATTAATTATCTCACCCTGTATTTAATTTATAATTATGTTAGCTTTTAGTTAGTTGTTACTAACCTTTTAAAAATAGAACTTTGATATCCCAATTCACACAAAATATTGTGAAGAAAATTAACCTTCGACGGTAATCATCATGCGAAAAGAATTTTTATAAAACGTTCAACGTAAATTTGGAAGTACTATTGCGCTGCAACAAATTTAGTTTCTGAAAACTAATCAACAATGACATAAATAATTATTAATTAATAAAAGGTATATTGAATAAATGAGAGATATACGTTAAGAAGGATCCATTTCATAAACATGTTTTTCTTAATGTAACTTTTCTTTATATTTTTGTTTAAATTGTGTAAGCAAATAAATGATTAATTCATGTTGTTTAATTGTCATATATTATACTCTCTGTGAAGATAGTCATAATCAATAGTTAAGATTTTCCTTTAAAAATAAGAATACATTTAATAAGAAACATATGAAATATAACGGTGAGTTTGCTAACCGTGATTTATCATCAGCAATTAATTGATGTTATATGTGGAAAAGTTAATTGAAATGAAAGCTTTCTATTAATTAGTCTTATGATGTAAGCATGTGTTGTACAGTTGATAAGCGGAGTAGCGGACCCAGGTGTGCGTGCAAATGTCAGACCCGAAACTTATTCAATGGATTATGGAACTTGAGAAAATGTTTTCCGGAAGCGGGGAATATAATGCCCTTTCCATAACTTTGTCATCTTTCCCGCCTAACCCATAAACCCTCAAACATCCCCGCCAGAGGCCGAGTACGAGTACAATCGGAGCTTGGGAAGGAGGAGGATCGAAGCGGCCAAGCGGGGGATGGGGAAGAAGGCGAGGGAGGAGCAGATAGAGGTCGTCAGATCGGTGGTGGGGCCGGAATTCAGGGAGATGGACATAATCCGCGCCTTACACTTAGCCAACGACGACCCCACCGCCGCTATCAACATCATCTTCGATACTCTTCACTCCCGGCCCCTCCTTCCTCCGATTCCTTCTCCGTCACCTCCCCCTCCTTCTTCGACCCCACCACGTCCACCTCCCTCTCCTTCTTCGACCCCGCCACCTCCCCCTTCGTCTTCTTCAACTCCGCCCCCTCTCCATTTCTCCCCTTCTGCTCCGCCGCCTCTTCCGTTCCCCTCTTCTACTCCTCCACCTCCAAGTCCTCTTTCTAAAGATGTCGATAAGAGTAAGAAGGAGAGTGGTGAAGATAAGGATTGGTGGTTAATTGGGAGAGCAGATGTATCTGGGCTCTCGACTTGCAAGGGTAGCCGCATTCAAGCTGGTGAAACAGTTGCCTTCTCCTTCCCTACTGCTGCTTCCCTCAGGTCGCCAGCTTTTCGAGGAAAAGGAGGGGGCACCTCTGAGATCGTTCGATTCTCGACTAACCAAAATGGAGAGATTGGCCGAATACCCAATGAGTGGGCTCGCTGCTTGGTGCCTCTTGTCAGAGATGGCAAGGTTATGCTGGACGGTTTCTGTAAATCTGCTCCCCATGTTCTTTCAATTATGGACAACATTACTCTGACTATAAGGTTTGATTGCCTCTCAACGTGCAACAAATTTAATCCTTTGCGTTCCAAGGGTTTTGGTAGTAAGCGTTATATTGTTCCTTACTGATTGGGCTATGGTAATGCTTGCTAGTGTGTATATAAATATCAAGATGCTTCAATCAACAAGTCAATCACAGTATAAGGCCGGGAAGACAGCAAGTGATGCGTCAACCTTCCAGCCAGTTCCCTTGCTCTTTAGATTACTCGGGCTTGTCCCTTTTAAGAAGGTAGATTTAGTTTTCTTGACATTTATAATTATTCTTATCTATATTTCCTTTTCATTATCAATTCTTGTATTTTTGTTGACTTATTTATTAAAAGATCCCTTCAAGTTCAACGAGGACCTTTCTATCAAATCCCTTCAATCATCCACTGATCAGTAACATATTCCTTTTTTATGTCATCAGGCACAATTTACTCCAGATGATCTTTATGTGAGGAAGAGGCCTGCAGATGTTCTGGTATTATTCTGTCTAGTAATAATCTTGTGAAATTAGTCTCCTCTTGTGAGGTCACATCATTTACATCTAGCAGTGCCTGTACAGGGAAGGAATGGAGCGCTATCATATCTGGAGAAATGCAGAAAAACATTATCTGGTAGAAGTAAAGATGAAACTGGTGAAGAGGAGGCAGAGGAGTCTATCTCAGATTCTGATTTAGATAAAATAATAGGAACCTCAGAAAACTCTGAGCTACAAGTATGTAGTGGAGCTGTTTAAGTACTCGAGAACAAAGTGTTGTCCATTCCATATGAGTTATCATGTTGTATTTTTCTTTAACACTATGCGTGTTAATAGGAAAGAGATGCACCAGAAACATTGCAGTGTGAGCTGAGACCATACCAAAAACAGGCACTTCATTGGATGCTTCAACTAGAGAATGACAAAGGTGTGTCATCATCTTCTTCTGAGGATGCTGCTACCACCCTGCATCCCTGTTGGGATGCATACCACCTGGCTGACGAGTATGACTATAACTTCCCTACCTTAATTTATGCTGCTTTGGTCATTTCGTCTTCTTTGTTTTATTCTTCTTCTTATGCCTCACAAATACTTGACATCTTTGGGATCCTTTAAAGGAGAGGATTTGTTGTTTATTTGAATTCATTCTCTGGAGAAGCAACCATCGAGTTTCCCAGCACTCTTCAAGTTGCTCGAGGCGGGGTATATTCTAATCGCTGCTTCTTCCCTAACATGTTCTATTTGCTTACCCTTAAGTTTTGTTGCACATCATTGATCAGTTGAAACTAAAACAATAAAATGAACAGTTCTCCCTCACTGGTTGTTTCTTAATCCCTTTACAAACAATTAATTTGATCAATTCACAATTTTCACTGACTAAAATAATATGGATATAAATGCTAGATACTGGCAGATGCAACGGGCCTTTACAAACAATTAATTTGATCAATTAACAATTTTCACTTACTAAAATAATATGGATATAAATGCTAGATACTGGCAGATGCAATGGGGCTGGGAAAGACAATAATGACAATATCTCTTATCCTGTCTGAGACTGGCAAGGGTTGCTTGTCTACCTCACCTTCTCCTCCTCAGGCCTTTGAAGAATCTCTTTCACTTCCTTCATCTTCTTCAAAGAAACCAACTAGTCCTTCAATTTTTACTAAGCTAAAGACAAAACCTAAGGCTGCTGCATATGTTGGAGGGGGTAATCTCATAGTGTGTCCAATGACACTGCTGGGTCAATGGAAGGTTGCTGTCTGATTTGCATCTTCTTTTAAGGCTTTGCTATACATATAAAAGCTCAATTTAACTTCTTTTTTTTAGTTTGTGGCTTATGAGATGCATGGATTTATTCATCTTGATATTAGTTTTGTGGAATTGCAGGCGGAGATAGAAACCCATGTGAAGCCTGGGGCTATGACTCTTTACACCCATTATGGACAGAGCAGAGCAAAGGATGCGACCTTTTTAGCTCAATGTGATGTTGTTCTTACTACTTATGGTGTTTTAGCATCTGAATTTTCAGCAGAGGTAGACCTTCAGGTCTAGAAATATTCTGTTGTTATGCTTCATTATTTGAATTTAACTTCTAACAAATATTAAATTAACAATGAACCATGGGTTTTTTTGTTCCTGTTGCATGTAATCTTCTACTGTATTTTTGATTAATTTGCTTCACTTTTCCAAATAACTCCAAACATTTTGAAGTATTGTAATATGTTTGACCTCCTGGTTAATTCCAGATAAAGACTTGCAGACAATGAAGGATCAGGTAAAGCCAGTCATGGTTAAAAAGTGTCTTGCATGTGTTATATTAATTTCAACAAACTTCCTCTTGTTGGAAAGGAATTTCCTGTTGCTTAGTCGAACATAATGAGTCGTATTTTAAAGCGAAGGAATATGTCAGCATTTCTTTTCGAGAATTATGATGAGTATTTGCTATGATTTATATAGGTTGTAAGTATTATGTTTGAAGCAATTTGAAATTTTTTGGCCACCAAACAAATTCTGACAAAACTATACTGTTCATCCGTCAGCTGAGTGGGTGACTGATTGATTTTCAATTATGCCTAACTTGATACTTGTCCTATTTAAATCATAGACCCAGTTGTTATGGTTGCCAAATAATTATGTTGTCAATATAACATATCCCTGTTAAACTAGGATATTTTGATGTCAAACTACTTTTGCAAACCAATTGCGCTTAATAGTTAATATGATAGACTGGGATAGAAGTATGAGATGTGTTGATCCAGCAAAAAGAAGCCATGATCCTAATGAATGCAAAACCTGTTAAATTAGTAACTGACTGAGTTGGATATAGGATGCAGCTGAAAATGGAGGGCTGTACTCAGTACACTGGTTCAGAGTGGTGCTAGATGAAGCCCATCTCATCAAATCAACAAAAAGCCAGATGTCTCTTGCTGCCTCAGCTCTCTCTGCTGATCGACGCTGGTGTCTCTCTGGTACTCCCATTCAGGTTACTTTGCTATGTCATTATTATGCTACCAAATTTACAATCAAGGGCATTTTAGAGGGCAAAAACGCACCGAGTCTCATATTTTCTGTTCATGTTCCAATAATGTCTGGGTCTATGTACAAATAACATATTACCTGTAAGAAAATTCTAAGTGAGCAAAATTTTATTGCTGTCTCAAAGTTGCTTCTGGATCCATGTTATAAAATTGCAATGTAGGGATCATCTTTCCTTGATTTAGCACAAGTTGCTTTGGAAAAGAAACCGTTTGTCAATAGCCCTGCAAATTTGTAAACTGAATGGAGTATAAATTTTACATCAGGCCAATTGTATTGTCTAATGTTTTTTGTATGGAGGGCGGTACAATGTAAAAGTACTTGCATTTCAGTTGCAAATTTGAGAAATATTGGGAATATAAGTTGGGGAATATTGGATGTTAACTGCTACATGACTTCTAATTAATGGTCCGCATAGTGATACATGTCAAAATTATATCAGCTTTTTTGTTACGTAGGTTAGCCAAGTGATTGAATTTTAGTCATGCCCTAAAAGAGATAATTCAACCAACAGAATGAATAATAATTTTCATATAGATTGCCCATCAGATTGTCATATCATATGGCATAGTAATTAACTAATTATGCTAATTACTGCATGGAATTTGATAGTAACATGACTGTTATTGCTATATTTAGACCTTTTTGGTCTGTGAACTAACAAAGGTTTTACTTGTTGTGAAGAACAAGCTGGACGATATATACAGCCTTCTGCGCTTTTTGAGAATTGAGCCATGGAGGAACTGGGGATTGTAAGTTCATTTTAATCTGCTGTTCATCAATTAAGAACCATAAATCAGTGCATTAATTGGCCATTACCAAAGCTAACCTGATAAATACTTTTTAACTTTTCATAATACTTGTTATGAGATGATTAATGTTCAATTTTTGGAGCTCAGTTGCTTCCTTACAGTTTCTTATTTCATTCTGTGTAGAATAGCAGCATAGATTTGATATAACTCTGATTGGAGTTGAAATAACATCTCTTGTAGTACCTCAGTTATTTAGTAAATGTCACTATCATGATGTTGTAAATGTCACCCTGAAACTCACTTTTGTAATTTTAGCCAGATTTGGATGATCCACATTGAATAATATCACTCTTACTATGCATTCATGTAATAAACTGTAGGTGGAATAAACTTATACAAAAGCCTTATGAAGAAGGAGATGAACGAGGACTGCAGCTAGTGCAGTCTATTTTGAAACCCATCATGTTACGGAGAACTAAATCAAGCACTGATAAAAAAGGCAGGTGTGGTTACTGTTAGGAACTCTGTTTAATTGTTCTTTCCTTTTTCCCTTCTTTCTTTACCAGAAAATAAGGAAACTAAGTGCAATTGCTTTATCTATGAATTTATTAATTGTCATAGGCCAATTCTTGACCTTCCTCCAGCAAATATGGAAGTTGTTTATTGTGAGTTGTCAGAAGCTGAGAAGGATTTCTATGAGGCTCTTTTCCGTAGATCTAAGGTGCAACTCTGACCTGATATTTTGTATATTCTTTTTATAATTCATGCACTAATGATTTATGGATGACCTGGGGTGATTTTTGGATAATTTTATAGGTAAAGTTTGATCAGTTCGTCAAGCAAGGCAAGGTTCTTCACAACTATGCATCAATTTTAGAGTTGCTTTTACGGCTTCGACAATGTTGTGACCACCCATTTCTTGTCTTGAGGTTTGTTCTTGTCTACATGTATAAGAATGGGGCTCCAATAAAATTGGTATCCTCGATATATATTTCTGTATGCATATTACATTTTATTTTTTGGTGTGCAGTCGCGGAGACACACAGGAGTATTCAGACTTGAGCAAACTCACAAAAAGGTTACTGAAAGGGGAGGAAGGTGCATCCAAGGCATACATAAAAGAGGTGGTAGATGAACTAGAGAAAGGGGAGGGTGGAGAGTGTCCCATCTGCCTTGAAGTGCTAGAGGATGCAGTACTCACTCCTTGCGCACATCGCATGTGCCGGGAGTGCCTCTTCTCCAGCTGGCGCTCTGGTTCCTCCTCTGTTTCAGCTGGTCTTTGCCCTATTTGCCGGAATACAGTCAGCAAACAGGATCTAATCACTGCTCCGAGCAGTAGCCGCTTCAGGATTGATGTTGAGAGTAATTGGGTAGAGTCGTCCAAGGTCTCTTTTCTCTTGAGAGAACTGGAGCTGCTTTGTGACTCCAAATCTGAATCTGGCGACAGTGGGGCCAAAAGCATTGTGTTTAGCCAATGGACTGCTTTTCTCGATCTTCTGGAGATCCCTCTTTCACGGTAAAATGATCTTCTAATTTGTAGATAGTTTCTGCATTTTTTAAGGGGATAATAATCACTTCATTTTGGTTGGTTACAGACGTAATATAGCATATGTGAGATTGGATGGGACCTTGAATCAGCACCAGAGGGAGAAAGTATTAAAGGAGTTCCGAGAAGATAGGAATATTCTAGTCAGTTTTCTTCTCTTTATGATCCAACATGTTTAATCCCGTCTTTTTTTTTTATATATATTCATTGCATATACTATGGATTTTGAATAACTGTGCAACTTTTAGGTATTGCTAATGTCACTAAAGGCTGGTGGTGTTGGAATAAATCTTACTGCAGCATCCAATGCATTTCTCATGGTATGATCAACTGATTTTTTGAATTTTCTGAATTGAGAACCTGGAGCTCCATTTTTCTGTGCCTCAAGATCAAATTGTACAGAACAAGCTGACATGCTTGGAAAGGATGCATTTATTTCAATATCAGAAAAAATATTGGTGCTAATTATAGGAATAAATGGTTGTAGGACCCATGGTGGAATCCAGCAGTCGAGGAACAGGCACTGATGCGGATACATCGTATTGGTCAAACAAAATCTGTTTCTATCAAGAGGTTTATTGTCAAGGTTATCTATCTTTTATATCATGTATACTTTCCTCTTCTTTAATACTGCCCTCTCGGAGGAAATTGCTTAGCATGATCGTCCTTCTCCAGGGATTATATTCTTGACTTAAAAATATCATATGTCATGTGGAAACTTTGTTGATGGATGAGTGATATCTATAATGCTGCTAGGAATCTGGTTCTTGATTTGCTTATGATTTTACAAGAAATGTAGATTTCATTTATATTGTTGATTCAGGTGTGCTTGCAAGTTTCTAGTAAAATGCCAAAATGTGATAGGACTCTGATGTTGCAAAACAAGGTCCTGTAATTGCTTGATTTGTTGGGTTCAGGGCACAGTGGAAGAGAGGATGGAAGCAATACAGGCAAGAAAGCAGAGAATGATATGTGGAGCATTAACTGATCAAGAAGTACGGACAGCACGTATACAAGAACTCAAAATGTTCTTTTCCTGAACTTTCTTTTTTGTTTTCCAGTAACCACTTCATTCTCTGACACCTTTCTGTTTGTAGCTTAGAATAATATTTCAGAAATGGCTCAAACGAGATTTGTACAAGTTAAAATATCCATAATCAAATTATTTCTCATATCGTCAAATATATTTGGTCAGTGCATATGTTAGCTCAGGCGTGCCCCCGGAAAACAAATGATTGGAGAAAAGCTTGTGTTGTGTGTTAATATGAGCCCTAGCAGAGCCATTTCAAGTGGTGTAAAGTGTACCTCAATCAAATATTACCAAAACAAAAAAAAAATGAAAATACTGCTGATTATATTTTGATCATAGTATTTGTCCTTAAATTTTTAATATGAAATTAGTTCTATACGATCACCAAATGAAAATTTACGTTAGCAATGGTGATAATATAGGTTGTGTTATGCATTTATAACGGTGCATACAAATATTTTTTAAAATTAATTGTTGTTGATGCGGACGCTGATATCGAAGATGCATCAAAATTAATCGATGTTAGATGTAATTAGCATCTATTTAATCTGTGGAATATTGAGACCCTTATTAATTATTAGTTTTCATGTAATTGTTATTATTTGTATGACTACGTTCATGCTATGCGGCTCTTCGGATTGCTAAATTAACATGCTTTTTTAAATAAAGGTAACATTAATTTAGTACAAGATAGAAACTTCAACGAACGATATTTTAAAATTTTCTAATTCACTCTTTTTAAAAAAATACTCGTTTAACAATATGCACAAGAATAATTCAGCAATTCTTATTTGAACTCATATCTGCCGTCGTCTTTTTAGTTAGAAATTTATTTTCACTTTTTGAACTATCTAAACACATAACTGTTAAACATTTCAAAACGAAGACGTGTGTGTGGAGACACGACAATGGTTTGATATGATCTCTACTAAAATCTAAACCAAACTTTAACGAAAGAGCTGATTTTGCAAATTGCTCATTTAGAATCTAAATAATAAAGCAAGACACTAATCCCATCTCAGCCCAAGCATAATACAAAAAAGAAAAAGAATGTTCTAAGCAAAATAAAGGATAGTTAAGTTACAAACATACAATACAGAAAAGCTTGAAAAAGTGCCATCCTTACACCTAAAAAATAGCATTAAAGCAGTGACAAGGAAGCTAATTGTTAACTTGAGGTGTTGTTGTGCTCTGAAGGAAGTATTTATAGCCAGCATAGAGTGCTGACACGATCAATATGGCAGAAAGGAGGTAGGTGATGATAGAAGTGATGCTAAATTGAGCAGGCCCCTTCTTTTTTTTGCTCTGAGCAAGTAATGCTTTGGGCTTGATCCTTGGCATTTTGATAATCTCTGTAATGTTAACATTCAGATACGTCAATTATCATAATTCAAACATATTCCTAATGAAGCATCAAGTGTGCCAAAAATAACCAAATGAGTAAATTAAACAACTGTTCTTAATGTGTCAGCCATCTATCAGTTGCCTTCTAAGTTTCAAATTTCTCATTTAATTTTGAACAAACAACTACATGCTGTTATGGTACCTGTACTATTTTTTTTTCTTTTTTAGAAAGAAAGGCTTATTCAAAAGATGAAGGATTGACGTGGTGCATAGAATCTGCTCGACGCCTAGAATAAGAACATAAAACAATAATACGGTTGAATGCAAAAATATGACACTTGGAGGGCCATTAACTCAATTAATCTAACAAAATTTATAGAATTACCGTTGCAGGTGCATAATCACATGTTTCAGTGCTACTTACGATTGAGTACTATCTCTACACCAAGATACAGCTGCTATGTAATAAAAACAGTCTCTGATCTGAATCCTGTATCAGTTCTGCTTCATACCAGCTTCCCCCAAGCCATACAGGCATAGATGATTGCAAAATTGAATGAAATTACAGGGTTAAAACGCACAATTGGAGTATACTAGCACTTAATTAAAACTTAATAAGTCTAATCTAAGAACTAATCTATGTTTGCAAACAGGGGCTCGTAGTTTTACTAAGGTTTCAAACCATGGTCTGGAAAGTCTCAACAGCCACGATCTGATTATCGCGCGAATTCCAAACCGATTAGCCGCGATTGGGCGAGAAAACGCTTAAATCGGAAGAGACTTACCGCTGAGCTACGCCGATTCCTCTAGTTTGTGCTGATAGGTTTTTTAGATGTGATTTATTGATGATCGGAAACGACTCAAAAGAGATCTGACAAGAGGTGTAGAGTAAAAAAAAAACAAATGATTGAAGATGGGTCTGTCTAGGCTGTCAATAGATAATTATGAAAATCCAATTCAAATCCGCACAAATAAAATTACATATTGAATCCGTATATTAATTTAAAAAAAAAATAATCCATCTAGTATAATTGATCTGTATTTTGATCTTGTAAGTTTCAAATTTAAATCCTTATAAATTTGATAAATATATAAAATAAAATTATATCATATCTTTGGGAGGAGCAATAAATAATGATTGAGATAATTAACACTAGTTAATATATAATTAACACTAGTTAATATATATATATATCTATAGTGGGATCCATTGACAATGGGTTATTTGACAACTTTGATAATGGACCTCTAAATTAATATAAAAAAAATCTTAAAAATGAAATTTTTTTTATAGATGTGTTCTTCTACGTTTAGATTGATGGTCATTCAAATTTCATACAATTTCATTATCATTTGATAATCCATCAAAGGTCATTAAATTGGAACCGTTATAAATTGTATGAAAATTTGATGGCCTTTGATGGACCATCAAACGATAATGAAACTATATGAAATTTTAATGGCCATCAATCTAAAAGTAGAAGAATACATCTATAAAAAAAAATTATTTTTAAGAATTTTTTGGCATTCATTTAGAAGTTCATTGTCAAGATTGTCAAAATAACCCATTGCCAACCGATCCCTTGTCATATATATATATATATATATATATATATATATATATATATATATATACATGTAGATTTTATAAAGGTATCAATTATTTACATCCAAATCAATCCTTACGCATATTGTATGTTTTGGAAAAAAAATTGTTATGATTGTTGCTATGTTTATGATTGCTGCTACGTTTATGATTGGAACAAATAATTTTAAGATTATTATAATAATAAATATAGATTATGATTGTTGTTATATTTAAAATAATTTTAAGATAACATGATAATATTTCTCATCATATATGAATTAGGCTATTTTCAATATCATTATATAAGATCTGAAATCCGTTATAACAACTAATATAAATTCGTATTTAGATTTTCAAAATTTTATTGGATATAAATCTATATATGAATCTTATAATTTTTTTTAATGAATTCATATTTGAATCTTTCGGATCCGACAACCCTAAGTCTGTCAGTCGGGTGGAACCATTAATCTGTTTAATAAATAGACTGGTTTGGAAAAAAATAAAAGGAAAAAGAATATTTCGGGCTGTATATTCGGAAATTTCGTTGGGCCAGCTATTACTTTATACACTTCTTTATTTTCTTCCTTTTGTTTGATTGGGCCATGAACTATAATACAGATGTAAATTTGTTATTTCTAAAATAAACGTTTAGCTGGTATTTGCTGTCTCCAATTATAATTTATAAACATGAGAAAAATCACATGAATTAATTCAATAACAAAGCCTGGATCTGGATTGAGAGAGGAAACATTTAAAAAGGTTGGATCAAGATTTTGATTGAGCAGATTCTCTTTTAACTTTGAATTTTAACCCGGATTGCACAATTGGTGAGGAGAGATTTTATTTCAATACTAATCAGAGAATCAGGAATTTGACCATAATATATTTCCAAATTGCAAGTGGCATTATGGCAAGCAGTTGCCCTCTGGCAAGATGCTTCTTACCACTCTTGCCCCCCTTTGCCGATGGAATTAATCAAGTCCTCAATGTTTTGTCAAAATCAAAATCTTTGGATAATGTCAGAATTGTATCGACATTAATAATCTTGCATAATTTACTTCGGTAAAGACATTATTCCTAAATCATCATTATCATTTATTTTATTTTTATTTTATTTATGTTTCAGTAAATTATGAGGATGGCCTTGTAAAAGTTATCTCATGTGTTATTTAGATTCTTAAGTTCAATTTGGGTTACATAAAATTTGCAAAATTTTACAAGCTTTGTTGTTAACAATTGAATAAAGCTGAAGAAAATGTATTTGATATAAAAATAATGTTAGAAATTAATATGAATTCAGAAATTATATAAAACAAACAAATTGAAAAACATAAGGCTTGTAAAATTGGCGATTCCATTTGAGAGCTGAGACGGCCGACTCAACCCGAAATTGGTCACTAAGAACAGAGTGGTAGACAAATTTCCAGATTTTATTATAAATAATAATTAATAAAATAATATTATTAATAATAAGACGATAACGGTTAAATTCTAAATATACGAATCGTACATGCCACGCGCGCGCGTGATTGAAACGCGCCATCGCCCGGTGGCGCGTTTCCTTATTATATTGAAACGCGCCATCGCCGGGCGCGTTTCCTTATTATATTGAAACGCGCCACTGCCAGTGGCGCGTTTCCCTCTTACATATAGCAAACGCGCAGGTATGCTGCGCTGTGTTGAGAGGAGAGAGAAAGAGAGAAAGAAAGAGAGAGAGAAAGAGAGAGAGAGAGAGAGAGAAAGAGAAAGAAAAGAAAGAGAGAAAGAAAGAGGAAGAGAAGAGAAGAGAAGAGAAGAAGGAAAAAAAGGAAGAAGAGAAGAGAGAACCTACGTACGAGTGCATTTTTGTGTTTGGAATTTTGCAATTAAAGGTAATTTTATATAAATATAATTTAATTGTGTAGATTAATTATAATTTAAATGTGTAGATTAATTGTGTAGATTAATTATAATTTAATTTAATTATGTAGATTAATTGTGTAGATTAATTATAATTTAATTTAATTATGTAGATTAATTATAATTTAATTGTGTATATTATAATTTAATTTAATTGTGTAGATTAATTATAAATTAATTGTGTAGATTAATTATAATTTAATTTAATTATGTAGATTAATTATAATTTAATTATATAGATTAATTATAATTTAATTGTGTAGATTAATTATAATTTAATTGTGTAGATTAATTGTGTAGATTAATTATAATTTAATTGTGTAGATTAATTATGTAGATTAATTATAATTTAAATGTGAAATTATGTAGATTAATTATAATTTAATTATGTAGATTAATTGTACGTTTAATTGAAGATTAATTGTACGTTTAAATGTGAAGATTAATTGTACGTTTAAGTTTATTAGTTATTCATGAATTATATATTGAATTGTCTATTTAATTAAAAAAAATATAGAATTGTGTAATTATAATTTTAGATTATTTATTAATTATTTTTGTAGAAATAATTTATTTATTATTTAATTATAGATTAATTAGGCTTTTAATTGTAGAATTTATTGATTATTTAATTATATGATAGATAGATTAAAAATGAAGTACAAAATAATTATAAATTAATTATGAAATGAATTTTTGTACTAGATAATGGCAAAGAGCAACGAAATGACAATATCATAATTTATCTCCCGAAGACAAACATCGGACACATTATAGTCAGACAGAGGTACATTATATTCTTAAAAATAATAATAAAATACATATATATGAGAAGCTAATTATGAAATGAAAATTACAGAGAGATAACAATATCATTCGTTTCCGCACTCACCGTCCGACGATACCATACATCTCGCACATTCAGAGTAGGTTGCGAGTTATGGGATTTCTTCATCTCGCCAGATCAAGCGTGAGATTTATGTCCAAGAAGCGGAAGCCGTAACTTAAAGATTGATACGGGTTTATTGAGCGCGTTGATAGAGTTTTGGAGGCCAGAAACTCACACATTTCACTTCAATTTTGGCGAGATGACCGTGACTCTAGAGGTAAATACTAAAATATTATTAATTTAATTACAAAATTAAAAAGATGGTATAGTAATATAATTTTTTTTAGGACGTCGCATGTCGTGGGGTTTATCCACCATTGGTGAGCCTTGATTGGATATACCGATGGAGATTTTTCAAAGATACATCCGTCAGTTATTTGGGCAGGATGATATATCAGCATTCTGCAAAGATGGGAGGTAATTTATTAAACTGTACAAAAATTTTAATTTTTTTCGTTCACAAACTGTGATTAAGCTAAATGTAAAATTTTGCAGACGTTCTATTTCCCTACGAGAGTTACGGTCCCACTTTGATCACGCTCCAGAGGCAGACGATCATCAGGGTCTTAATCGATATGCGATCGGTTTTGCTTTGGAGTTGGCGGGGTGTATCATGTTCCCCGACAACAGTGGAGACTCTGTACCGGCGTTTCTTCTGCCGATTTTGACGGTAAGTATTTTAAGGATTTTAAAATAATTTATCTTTCATAATTAAATAATTTTATTACTAATATTTAATTTACAGGAAGATTTACAATTCGGTAGAAGAAGAAATTGGGGCGCTGCGGTACTTGGTTATTTATATCGGCGTCTTGATGTGGCATGCCAAGGACTGACGAGGAGTATTGGTGGTCCGTGGCTTTTGTTATTGTTGTGGAGCTGGACGCGTTTGCCCCCCGCTCGTCCATTACCTGCCTCAGATGCATTCATTTTCAGTGACTGGGGTACACCGGACCGTGATAGTTGTGCGCCTTTTGGCAGGTAATAATTTAATTTAAAAATAATCAATCAATCGATGAAAATATATGTGTAATCACTAATTATAATTTGAACTGATAATAGGAAATGGACGCTTGATAAGAACAGATATCTCAATCCGTCACACGTCGGTGTGAAGTACGTGAGGATCAGCTGATTATGTTGCGCACACGCATGTCAATTGGAGGCCGTACGAGTCGGTTCGTCACTTATTGCCGACATGCGTAGACGACTCTATGGACTCGTATACTTGTCGGCTTCCACTTATTTACTTTCCGATAGTAGAGTGGTACTATCCGGATCGGGTGAGCGACGCTTCGCTTTACTTCGCGATCACCGCCTCCACTTCCCGAGGTATTCTACCATATATACTAAAAATTTATAATTTTTATATTTATTATTTCTTATACTAACTATTTGCACAATTATACTAACTAATTTTACAGGGCATTTCTCGGAGGAGCATCGTAAATTATCTCGCTTTGGATTCAAGAAAAAAATATGAACTGGAGACAACATCATCGCGCGTATGTAGACATATGGGATGAGCTTCCTCCACGAGACCCGGATGAAGAAGAGTGGAATGCGGAGGACTATAGGAGGTATCGACAAGTGGTATGATTTCTATGGAGCCGCTAGCGCTCCACTTGATCCGAGTGATGTCGTACCTCCTATACCTTCAAGCGGCGGAGATCCCCGACATCGGCTACATTCCTCACGTACCTCGCGTACAGCGCGCACGGTATATTAAAATTTATAAAATTTATATATCTATATGCACTATTCGGTAATAAGTAATATATGTATGTAATCATTGTATAACGGATCGCTAGAGTTACAAAGAGTGCACCGGCGAAGGCGGTCCGATGGGCGGTCACTAGGGGATGGAGACGGTTTGGCAAGATTTCGCTCGTCGATTGCAAGGGGCATTTTGAGGATGCAGGCATGCCTCATAAGATGGACGAGCTTCTTACGGCGGCGGGATTACCCACGGATATTGATGCTATTCCGGATTCGACGGGTGATACTGAGACTGCACCGACTCCATCCACTACTCATCCCCCACATTTCCCCTATGAGAATGCTGACTTCACGTCTCTCCTCGACAACGTAAGTACTGTATACCTTGATTTCAATGATTTAAACGTATTAATAGCGTAATTTAAATGATTTGAACCGTATTAACGATGCCGAGAACTACGATTGGAACGAAGTTATTGCTAGGTTGTCTGTTGAGATTCCCGATCCATCGGGTGCACGCTTCTCGATCCATTCGACTCAAGATTTCTCACGCACCCATCGATACCGATGGATCATGTACACGGTACGACCAAAGAATGGGATCCGTAAACGGCCAAGATTATGATCCAAATTCGTATGGTTATCCTTCCGGCCCGGAGAGTCATCGCATATTCGGGATGATGCTTTGGAGAGCTCGCACGTACACGAGATTTCACTCCACTTGCTCATGGTCGGGAGCGCGTGACGTTCATCCACCTCCTCGATATACACCTAGCGTGGTTAGCTGTTTGTTCTACAACTTAGACAATATTAATTGTTTAAAAAAAATAATCAGCTCACTGATATACCGTCTTTATTTTTACAGACACGTCCGAGAGCACGTCGATATGTTAGGCGTCGTCAGGAGTAGTTTATATGTTATTTTTTTATATGTTGTTTTTTTTATTATGGATATTGTTTTTTTTTGTATTATTTTATTATGGAGTTTCTATGTTATTTTTTTTATTGTTGTATTATTTTTTTATTGTTGTATTATTTGTTTTATTATTTTTTTTATTGTTTTTTTTATTGTTGTATTATTATGGAGTTTCTGCTTAAATACAACATATTTTCTGCTTAAATACAACATAACCTTGATTAAATACAACACACATATAGTACGAAAAAATAAAACATACATCATTTTTTTTTTCCGTGCGAAAAAATTTAAGATTCTACCTCCAAAATTATTTTCTCTAGCACCCCTAGTTGAAGCATTGATAGCTTGTCTTTCTTGATCATGACCAGTTGAGAATCTCGTTGATTGCAAGGCATCTCGAGAAGTTTGAGTTATTCTGTTGTTATCTCTTGGATCATAACTAGTTGAGTGTCTCACTGATTGCAAGGCATCTCGAGAAGTTTGAGTTATTCTGTTGTTATCTCTTGGATCATAACTAGTTGAGTGTCTCGATGATTGCAAAGTATTTCGAGAAGTTTGGGTTCTTCTGTTTGTTGTGGGACTTGAAGCCCTACTCCTATGCCGTCCTGATTGTAATGTATCCATTGGAAGTGGGTCACGACTCATTTCATCTCTTCGAGATGACCCACCTTCAGAAGACTGTATATTTCTCGTTCTACCTCGACCCCGTATCCTGCCCTCCATCTCATCCATTACCATTCGACGTCTAACCTTCGCACGCCGACCAATTTTTATCATTTCTTTATCTGGTATTATAGTTTCTCCAAGATATGGCGGCCAAACTTGTTGATCACCGTAACAATGAAATTGTCCGACCAAGTATTCGAGGGTGAGTCCGTATTGTATCGCTCATCTATGAAACCGTACACATCAAAGTTTCTATGTTGGCATACAGCAATTACGTGAGAGCAGGGTATCCCAGTCAGTTGAGGTTTTTGACAATCACACGTGCAGTGCGGTTCCGACAATTGTGGGTCATCTCGAGTGCGTCGTTCACTCGAAATTGTAACAGTGTACTTGAACGGTCCATACCCTCCACTCTCGATCCTCTCACCAAGCACATGAACCTCATATTCTCCTCGAGCAGTTCCGAGTGGAATTACGTTCATACGAGCTGTAATTATTGAAACAAATACAAAAGGTATCACGATATGTTCAAAATTTTGTAAAATATAGTAAAATAATATCAACACGAACCTGCTTTGTCGTCACGTTTTGCCAAGATGTCATCAATTTTTTTTGGCCATTGCTTGCATGCTCTATGCAGGTTCATTGCTTCCATTTCCCTCTTATCGAACCATTTAGCACATTTATACCATGTTCCCTCCACAATTGCTTTATGCAACCGATAAAGTTCGTTCAACTCGAAGACGCTATTCGTAGCTTCGTAACCATTGCTTGGTCATTATACCCCATCGATGTCCTCCATCATACGTTTGTGCCCACGAAGCAAAATTAGGAGGTTCTTTATCATCATTTTCTAATCTTCTCGCCGACTTTTTTTAAAAAATCATAAGCTTTTCTATTTGATTTCCTCAAAATTCGCCATCTTTCTACGAAACGACGCGGTTTCTTTTTGTTCGCTAGTCTTCTTCGGAAATCATCTCGAGATTATCTTCTTTCTTTCCAGCTTTTTCCGCTTCCTTATATAAATTCTCTCGCGACGTGTTGCATGCAATACCGTGTACCGCCTCTCCATGTTGTACGCACCATCCCAAATGCGGTCGCTCAAAAACTCCCTTTATTCCCTTATGACGGTCGGATATAACACATATTTTCATATTACATTGGATCACTTCATTACGGACCCATCGCATGAACCAACCCCAATTGTCCATATTTTCTCGCATCCACGATTCCAAATGCTAGAGGAATGATTTTATTCTCTCGCATCGTATCCACACGCCATCAATAATCTACCCTTATAACGGCCCGATAAGAATCCAAATAATAATAGTTATAACGGGCCTTAAATGTTTAAACGCTCGCAATGCACGGTCCATAAGCCCAAACTATGGATTTAAACATTTTTACATTATTATCCGAAGTATCACACGTCAATAATTTAAATTTTGTACCTGGAGTAGTCCGAGCAATCACCTCCAATATCTATGGAAGCAATGTATATGATCCTTCCCAAGTGCCAAATAATTGTTCAATTGCTCTTTCTCGCCACGCCAAAGTTTACCGTACGTCGGTGCCACACCGGATATTTTGTTTCTATAATCATACCGATTTGTTGAACTGTTAGAGAGAGATCCTTCTTTAAATATTGTCGAACACATCCTGCAATCAAATTAGATGTGAGTTGTAAGTGTTTGCGGTCTCCGGTGGTCTTCTACGCTTGTGGGGGTTTTATTTGTGATGATCCTCCATGTGGTCGAGCCCTCTTCGTGTCTAGCGTATAATCTCCAAGGACAACTACCTTCTTTGCATTTCATAATAAGTCGTGTTTTACAACTTTCTTGTACCCAACATTGAACGTTTTTCCTAACACTCCAATCACAAATTACCCAATTTAAAGCCGATTTAGAAACAAATATTCTATTTTCAAATTAACTCATCATCGAGTCCTAAAAGATATTCATTCGCGCCTAAACGGTCAAACATCTCAAAATTATTTAACGCTTCTACGGGATGGTGTCTCTCAGTTCGTCCGGTAACTAACAATGTGGTATCGCATCTCTGAATTTCCTCATCTTCAGATTCATCGATCGAAAAATCCGACTGGTCAGTGTAATCCTCTCCTGTTTCTTCTTCATTTGAATAATACGGACCGCCATCATCTTGCTCATCCTGATCATCACTTAATTCCATTATCGTTGGATCAACACTACTTCTGTCATCAATATTATCAAATAAATTACAAATTGACGTAGTACTACTACTACCGCCAAAAAAATTATATAGTGGCACCGCTGGGTTTGGTTGTTGATAAATTATATTGTTACTGTAAATAGTGGATACCGGATATAAATTGGTTTGATCGTAGGTAGGATAGGAATTGGTTTGATCGTAGGTTTGATAAGAATTGGTTTGATCGTAGGTTTGATAGGAATTGGTTTGATCGTGGGTTGGATAGAAATTGGTTTGATCGAGGGTTGGATAGGAATTGGTTTGATCGTAGGTTTGATAGGAATTGGTTTGATCGTGGGTTGGATAGGAATTGGTTTAATTATGGTTTGGAAATATTCCGTCAAAAATTTCTCGCCGCTCGGTTGTTCTCGCAAGATAATTTTCTTCATCGGGATTATAATTTAAATCCGGTAGCATTTTGAAGAAAAATGGATGTTTGTTGGAATTGGATGTTTGTTGTTTTTGTGGTTGTGAGAAATGAACCGCGGGGACCGGTATTTATAGCAAAGATAGGCGCCACCGCGATCGCGCGTTTAGAAAGACGCCACTTTAGCAAAGTGGCGCGGTTCCGTTCGTATATTTGGAATTTACCCGTTCTCACTCTTATTATTAATAATATTATTTTATTAATAATTATTTATAATAAAATCTGACAAATTTCTCGTCTGACCGTTTTTTAGACAAACATTCAGTTGAACTGGCAGTGCATTGGCCGATTCTTCCGAGTTACCGTCTGAGTTTCACCAATTCTCTCTTATTTCGGCCAATTTTTGTCAAAACTGAAAATCACTGTCTATTTGTCTTGATCGGATTTTGCACTGAGAAATGGTGAATTACTGAAGGAGGCAATTGCCATGAATGGAAAGAGGTGCTGTGCAGTAGACCGAGTATATAAGCTGATGTAGTGGGCTAAAAGACGCCCTTTTTCTCTTAGTTCTTTGTTTATGGACTTGCTAGATAACCCTTTAGACTGTGAACAAGTTTATTGGGCTAAAAGTGTTAACTGGAGACATTTATGGGCCATTTTATAAACTTAATGGGTCGAACTGTATATACTCTATTTTTTACCTGCTGCATATGATATATCATATTACCAGTGGAATTATTTGAATTTTTTTCTCTCGTCTTTGTATATTTTAAGAACCATTAATTGGTTTTATATTTATTACAGTTTTTAGTACAAAATGGTTTTCATACTGTTTTAAAAATGCGAGCTCCCAATTTTTCAGAACCACGATTTAAGTGTGTTCATGTATCATTACCAAATTGCAAATCAACACAACACATGAGAAGTGCAAATATTTATGAACTCCAACTTTTGCATAACTTTTATTTTCTTTTTTTTCCCTTTAGAATAACCCTTCAAACAAATACACTATTAAAACAAACAAAAGGAGCTGCTCCATTCCACACATAATCTCCAGTGTACTAACAAGTAATAACTATCTACCTGTGTTGCTGCTTACAAAAAGCTGCTTCACTAGTTCAAACTCTTGTTTGCACTTTTTTTTAACACAGTTAAAAATCCTAACATCTAGTAAACACTTCTGCTTCGACAGACACATATTTCACCTGAGAAGCCAAGCTTATCACCTATTTGATTTCTCCACCAGCGCAAGTGTCGACGGTGCTTTACACAAGACGTATATATACCCCACGTCAAACAAGGGCTGCAAACTTCCACTATTATTATTTGTGAGGAAAAAAAAATGACACCTTTCTGAGGCTGTTTACAAGATGCATGCATACCCGGCAAGGTTGGCTAAGTGTGCGGTACAATTGTGCCAACATAGCCAATGCCTACTGTGAAGAAAGCAAATGCTTGAAGGAAAAGATATACAAAGTAGTGATTATGACCGAATGCCAAATCATAGCATCCGCAGAAGAAAAGGTATGCTCCGGTTCCCAGTTCCAGCAAGTGCAGCCTAATTAATTTGGGTACAATAGATCACATAAATTTTATGCATTGCAAGAAAAGAAAATAAAAATTATAAAAAGAGATGAAAGAAGAGAGCTGGAATTATGCATACTTCTCCCCAAGACGGAAGCGAGGCTTCTTAGCAGCTTTTGTAACTGCTTTGGTTTTGAGAGTCTCTCCAAGCTTTTCAGTGACAACCCATTCATTCACTCTTCCTACTTCCAACAAGCCTATAAAAGTAGCTTTTGTTCTGTGCAATGACATTACATTCTCAAAGAGAATCCAAAATACCAGCAAGTGAAGCGACCTACAATGATAGTAAATGTTAGCATCATCAATGGAAGACATATGTTGTTACCATTGGATGAATTGTTAATTTGGATTGAGAAAATTTGATTATACCTAGGAGTTCCAACTGCATTGAGAATGGTGATCATGGAAGGAATATAAACAGCACCCCATTTTGGTATTTGTACTTCAGGAACCAGCACAGTTGCAGGAATTACCACACAGTAGAATACGAAGGTTACAATATGCGCCACTACCTTTCTCACAAAAAAGAAACTGTAGATGACATGAATCTTTTTCCAGAGGTTTACTTTCTGCATGTTAAAAATTAAAAGAATCTTGTTACTAATGCCAAATATAAGAAGTAAAAGCAAGAGAAGATTGAAACTATCCAGTGTAGCCATCTTCTGCAGTGTTTCAGTGGAGCATTGAACTGACCTTGTTTCTGGCAATCTCCATCAACATCTTTCTGAACAAATTGGCAGGTCCACAAGACCACCTGTGTTGTTGATATCTGTATGCTTTGAGTGTGCTTGGCAATTCATTCTTTACCTGAAAGAGCATACAAGTATAAAGGAAATATTAAGAACAATCAAGTCCAGATTATATATGAAACTGGGATCAGAGTATCAGACACTCATATCAACGAAAACCAATGTGAAGCCATTACTGATACAATAAACTCTAGTGAGTAGGATTCTTACCCTGATATCACCGAGGAAAACAAATTTCCATCCCCTTAGGCTAGCACGAACAGCCAAATCCATGTCTTCGACAGTGGTTCTGTCTTTCCATCCCCCTGCTTCATTCAGAGCTGAAATCCTCCACACTCCCGCTGTCCCTGCACATGTGCAGAACACACGCATTGTTCAATCTAAACTGGTAACTACTAAATTGATAAATGCATTGTTATTCATATTTGCTTTATCTTAATTTGGGATGAAAGAAAGGAGATCGGTCAGGGATTGTTTAATTATTATTACATACCATTAAATCCGAAAAAGGCGTAAGTCGAGGATCCGACTTCTTGTTCCACTGTGAAATGGTAATCCAAAGACATCTCTTGCATCCTTGTCATCAAGCATTCATCCGCATTCACTGCATCCAATCAATTAACAGTTAGATATTTAATTTTGGAATACAAAAGTTTAATCTGAGTTTGAAGTACTAATTTTTCCTTTTTCATCTTTATTCTGAACAAAAGTTCTATTTTCCTCATTACAGTGCTTTGAATTGAACCGTTAATTACACAGGTAAAGCACAATTAGTGGCATCCCCTTGATAATTGCAACATGGACATAATTTAAGTATAAAAGATCCTTTAATATGGCAGTATAAAGAAGCATTATAATGTAATAAACACATCAAGTACTTGTTCAACTATATTTGTACATGCCGTTGGACCCATCATGCTTAATTAGCTAGTAAGGGACCAATTAACATATCATATCAATCGCATTAATTGTTCCTGGATTTTTTTTGTCATCGACCAAAGTTTCGTGCATGTGTCTGGCACACGTCGTTATCGCTTATATTGCAAATGGAGATGTTGTATGTTGAACTAGTATATACTTAGAGACATTAAGACCAGCAATTGCGTAAAGGCTCCAATGTGTTGACTATCTGCACAAATATCAGGGTGCTATTTGACTAATGGTTTGTTATACTTATATATTAACTGAAAGAAATGATAAAACTCTTTCCACTGTTTTTTGTTGCCAAAATATAAAACAAATAAAATGCACTGCTGGGAAATAAGATGTGTCAAGCGTCGGTGGAAAATTAAGTATTAATATTAATCAAATTAGCAAAAAAAATAATATTATAAGAAGAAGGGATGAGATTGAGAAATGCGAGGTGTCGGTGGGAAGAGGGAGACAAAGAGGTCCACTACTTTAAAAGCTACAGGAGTGGCTACGAAGCATAAAAAATTGTACGGTTTGTAAGTAATTAATCAAATAAATAAATAAAAAAGGTGTAGAGACGATACCAGAATAAAAGTGCACATGGGCACAGAGATTTTGTCAGGCTTTCTGGTCCTTGCTCCTTATTATTCCACGTATATGTTCTTATTATTTGTTTTTTTCTTATAATTTACTGATAACCTGATCTTCTCAGAAAAGGAAAAAGTGCAACGATTGTTTCTTGCGCCAATGCAGTTGTCAGTTACCAACCAACAAGAGGCTCTTCTACTACGAACTAGAACTTTCTTGGAAAATTGAAAATTAATTTTCAACAAGAAACAAAAGGAAAATTGGGAATTTATTTAAATTGAAAGTAGATGGCTGTATCATACTAAAGTTTATGAAAATATTAGGAATGCATACTGCCCACAAACTTTTGTTAGTATTATGGTTAACACAGCCAAGAAAGTGGTTAGGATATGTAACATAGGTTACAAAGGGAAACTGACCCCACATATCAAGTTCTTTAATTTTTAAAACGGGAGATATCACCACCCAATCTCCATGGCAAATAGCAAAAGAAGAAAGTATAGGAAACCTAGCCTATTGTTAGAGCCCCTTATGAGTTTTGCCTTTGTCCTAGTAGCTAAGCCTAGTCGGAGTGTTTTGTGAATTGGTGGCTTGTATAAACTGTTACATACCTAACTAAAATTTAGGTGCATTATAGGTTGAAAGTGACCAAGTCCCATCCGCATGACTCACATGATGAAACTAACTCTTATTATTCTTTTCTTATATATATTTTTATCAAGGTTGGAAGATGAAACTAACTCACCGTCTCAACAGTTGATAGATGTCTTTGTTTTGGAATTTATGTATTCATTGTTTGTCTTGTCATAATTTTGCATATTTATGAGGCTATACAACAGCAAGCTGAAAGGTAGGATTGCTGTTGCAGCAACTGCCTTCTAAATCTTAGCACGTGAGTTTGTTCCTGGCATTGCTGGACCCTCAAACTTTTTAATCCATAAAGTGATAAAATTACTTGGTTAATCTTTCATCATATAACTTTTCGTGGGAATGATTTCATACTAATTTATCTCCCAAACATTTTCTATCTGGACGCATTTACAAATACAAAACCAAAACAAAAATGCTCAAATGATAGTTCGAATCTCTCAGTGTATGTTCGGTAATAAAAAAAAATTAAACTTCCTTAAGTCTCTTTAACTTAATCCATCCAACTACGCATTCCTTAGTACAGATTAAGAATCTCTTCTTTAATCTTCTACTGGCCAAATCTTCAAATTATGGACCAGCAAATTCGTTGTTTTACAACTTTTTTCTATATTTGTTTAATTGTTTATATATATTCATATGATGTTGGCTTTAGTAAATGACTTCATGACCAACTATAACTCTTAGCATTCTATGTAATGGCAGTCAATTTCCAAAATACTTACTGTGGTAGTATTCATGAGTTTACTCCAGTTAGCAAACCGCCAAATAACAAAACAAGCTTGTTGACTTGACCGTGACAGAACAACATGCTATTGTTTTCCTTTCTTTTTCTTGAATAGTATTTCTTTGTTTCTCAATGAAAAACAACATGTGAAATTCAGTCAAGAGCAAGTATAATTAATAACTCGCTGTATGAATTCCCCATAGGACAAAAAATAGGAATTCCTTACAATAATTGTGGATAAATTATTAGATGTAAGCCTACTATTTTGTCCTCTAAAGAATCTCCAACAGAGAATAAAAATTTTGCCAACTATGATATTTTGTCTATTGTAGCAATTCTCATCAGGAATCCGAAGTCAAACATGCATTTTTCATAAAAATTAGAAAATGTCGTAATTAAGTGATTATTCCCCAAGACCAAGAGCCGAAATTTATTCGAATTGGATTGGTTAAAAATTATTTTTCTAGACGTAATGGAAGTTACTAAAATAAGTGCGGTTGATTAAAAAAAAGAATTTCATATAAGCTCTAAAATACAAATGTAAGGAGTTGAAGTTAAATTTTCGAACCCAATCGGAATGACTTTAAATTTATAATAAAATAATTTATCAACTCCATATTTTTACAACTTCTAAAAATTTAAAACTCGAGATTATTCTTAACAGAAAAAAAAAAAGGAAAATTCAATACATTTATTGAAACTAAAAATGAGTATGCAGGTATACCAGTATCATAGAGGAGATGATCATTTAGTAAATCCTTTTGATTTAAGAATTTACAAGCTTAAAACATTATCCAAATGAGGTAAATGGAGGAATGCTTGTCCTTTTTTTGTAACGAGTTGAGCCTATAAAAACATTTTATGAATTATAAATTATTAGATGAAAAAATTTAAGTAGTAATGCATGATATGTATATTATTCAGCTTGAAAATTTATTATTTACTGATATAATTTATATATAAAGGACTACATTCCAAGTTGAAAACAATCTTTTATTTGACTAAATTGGTTTTAATCAGATGAAAGCTAGAGTACCAAATTTAAATGAACAGTTGAACGCCTTAATTAGCTAGACACCAGTAAATTATGGCACTCTCGTACTGGTGAAACGTTTCATTTAATTACTTTCTTGGTTACCAGACACATGTATTATAAGAAATTATAGTCAACAGTACTACTAGTCCATACTAAACAACAAGAGTCCCATTATGTCGCTCAGACTTGTCATGAAACAACACGCCTAATTGCTCTTGGTTACCAAAACACATGTGTTAATGTTTCCTCTTAAGGAATTATAGTCAAATGATCCATAAAGAGGAGTATGATGGAAGTAATTCCAGTGGAGAGGAGAGCCTTGTAAATGCGTAGGAAGAAAAGTAACCTCTGTAAAGAGAGAAGCTAACATAGGTGGGCTCCTTGTAAATGCGTAGGAGAGGAGAGCCTCTTTTGAGTTTTTTGTCGGTGTGATTGGTGTAATGGGCCCCACATGCAATGGGAACCACACTACTTAAACGTAGATCTGCCGAGAAGCCCGCGCCGGCTTCCACGCCGCGCTTCTCTACTCTCTATGTTTACGTGGAGTCGTCAGCTATTTTTTTTATTTAATTATCTAAATAATCTTAATTTTAATAATAAAAATGATAAAAATAAATTTTAAAGATAGACAGCGCCACACTGACAATGATACTTTGTAAAGATACCACAATCAATGATATTTTTCTATTAACTTTTGCCAAAAAAAAAAGAAAGAACAATCAGCCCATTGCGAGTAATGTTCTCCGAGTGAATGCACAATTCCCCCTTCAAAATATGTAAGGCGTGTATCAGAAAAGTTAAAAAGATAAAAAAGAAATACGTCATTTTCAGTGATATTTTTGTTCAAACGCGTCAGTCTCAATGACGCGTTTGCAAAATGTCATTGACAGTTTATATTTTAAATTTTTTTAATTTATCACTTTTATTATTAAAATTAGAATTATTTAGATAATTAAATATAAAATCGCTGTGGAGTCGCACACACCCATTTTGCAGATTAAATTATATAGTTTTTATTTAACTAAGTGTATTAATATTAATTAAGCCATATAATAAGGTCTAGTCTACTCTCCTCTGATGAAACGAGACACAACAGTACAACACTCACCGTATTAGAAAGGGAAAAAAAAGGATCGAGCAGGTGAACATGCAAATACCATTGTATCGAATATGTATAAAAGATGTAATATTGTTGACTAGATCACATGACCATGACTAAGTCATTGGCATTCGCTGTCACTTTTATCCAATAAGTTTAATGAGGGGGCGGATCGTGCAAGTCCTACTAGAAACTTCTATAAAAATATTTTTATAATTATGCATATTTTAAAAAAAATGAAAAATATATCTATATTAAAAAAAATTTGACCCTAAAAAAAATCTAACTTTTACCTCCCTTTCCCTGCGTCAAATTCATCGGATCGAACAAAAAATACTAGTTATTTATAAATGTCAATTAGAAAAATAATAGAATGTCAATCATACTTTGATTTTAAAGTCAAAATTCATCAGATCGAACTAAAAATACTAGTTATTTAGAAATGTCAATTAGAAAAATAATAGAATGTCAATCATACTTTCATTTTAAATAAATATTTTATATCCAAAAAATGAACCAAAATGATAAAACCCAAAAAAGAAAAAAAAATGGACCAATTGCAAGTAGACGCAATTTCACCACCCTCGACACTACCATGTTCTGATTAAAATTGTAAAAATGAGAGAAAAAAAAAATTGCGTGAAAAAAGTATGGCTAAAGGGAAACAAAGAAACCAGTCCACCGACACTTTTCCCCAAAATATAAAGAAACAAAAAACCAAACTGCCTCCTGTCATTAAGTGTGCCGGAAACAGGGGATAGTTACAAAGCCCTCCTTCTCAGGATCACCATTGCAACAACAAATGTCATGTTGAGATCCCAAATAAGAAAATTCACTCCAACTTTTTTTTCTATAATTAAATTTCACCCAAACCTCCCTTTTACTATATCTGCCCCAAAGTACCAAATTTCACTCGACCGTTGATATTAAGTTCTCGAGGAAAAAACAAATTAAAGGATGGTTGATACTAGGGGCGTGGATCTTGATTCTTGGATATGCCATCTAGCCAATAAAGAGCTAGACTGCCCTTCAGTGACATCATTAAATTTTCTTGTTTGACAAAGTGGGGTTTCATTTATAACCATTAGATTAGCTTAATTACTTCTGCTGGTACTAATTAATGTTAAATAAGGGTGCAGCGTGCATGAAATATGCTCATAAACTGACAATGCACTTGATTTTAAGTGGCAATCCTTCTATGATTGGTCCAACACGCAGAGATGATAATAACTGAAAACAACAAAACAAATCAAAGAGAAACAGAGGAAACAAGTGAGCGCATACCAAATTTCCATCGGGCTTGGACGAGGCCGATTTCAGGGTTATGTACCAGAAAAGGGATGGTACGCCACAGGAAGTCTGATTCTGGTTGAAAATCAGCATCGAAAATCACAACGAAATCGCACTCCTTGACATATGCATGCTTCATCCCCTCTTTCAGAGCCCCTGCTTTGTACCCGTTTCTGTTATCGCGTATCTCGTATTTTATGTTGATCCCCTTGCTCGCCCAACGATCACATTCCAATTGTACCATGTCCTGCATTGTACAATAATCACTCAATATTTTCCTTTTACGTTGATTCAACTTCTTGTATACGGCTTAATTTAGTTCTAAATTTGCTACATTGTAGGAAAGGTAATTTATTAGACAGTAACGACAAGTTAATTTGTATAATCTGATCAAAACCCTCATCTTGTTAGAACAATATGTCAATCCGGACCTGATTATATTATAGTACAATCCATAACAATAGATGCTCAAGAACAAATGGAATAATGTTCACAGTTACCATGTTTTGTCCAAACAAAGTTTTTTTTTTAATTTTGGCGGGTAATACAATATATTTTTGCATACAAAAACATTTTTGCTGTACTCATGTCATGTCATCTCGCCTATCGAATCTATAATCTTGGTGCCACGAGTAAGATTATTGTCTCGAGATACGTGTGTGGGGAGGAAAAAGGACAAAACTCCAGATCAATTATCAGAGAAAAGTCAGAACACCGTTGGCTTTGTAGTAGTACCGTACCAATAACAACAAATGCAGGGGTTAAATAATAATAACCAATTTCACTCCCCTATGCATGAAATTAACCTCATGCTTCCTTGCTTCCTACAAAGGAATTTGACAATGCTAATTAAAAAAGAGTCTAACAAGATTTACCTTGATGACTGGGTCGGTGGAGTCGTCGAGTACTTGGATGATGATGCGATCGGACGGCCAGGACAGTCCACATGCTGCTCCTATTGACAACTGGTACACCTGCACATGTGTATACCATTTGTCAAAATTATTGCCAAAAAATGAAAGCATGAAGTGATGTGGAGGAAAGAAATAATGAAGAATGCTTCGGATGCTTGAAGTTGTTATCTATCGTAGTAATTATGTTGGTGTACCTCTTTTTCATTGTACATGGGGATCTGAACCAGCACCATGGGATACGCCGAATTGCCGAGCTCCAAGTCGTCGGAGATGGGCTCGAAGCGGTACTGCTTGTGCGGCCCCCTGCCAAAGAGTTTTACCAGCACAATGACAATGGCCATGTACACTTTCTCAACCAGCAGCATTACTGACATGAAGAGGCATAGAAACACCGATAGCCGGAGAAGCGGCACTATGACCGGCGCCTTTATTTGTTCCCATATCACACCAATTTGCTCTGTTATGTCGTCCCTCGTACCTTGAAATGTCTCAGGTAGAACCGCTGTTGTCGAAAGCCGGTCCATTGTAATTTTGTTTATGCCCTCTATTTCTCTTCCGCTTCTCTCTCTACGAAAATGAAGATTGAAGAGAATTGAGGAGAGGATAGGAGAGCAGATGAAAGCAGAGGATGAGTGAGGTGGTAGCTAAAGGGAAGAAATTAGGAGCACTGGAGGAAGTGGCGACACTGGGTTTGTAATTTGTATAGTTCTTTTTTGTTTGCTAAAGTTCCTTGAGGAAACACGAAATTGAAAGGAATGGTTTTATAAAGGTCGGACGGGGTTTGTTGATGTTGATATCTGGGTTGGGTTGGTACTTGGTAATTGGTATCTACCCTTTACCTGGTACGAGGAAAAAGTCACTGGATACATGGATAGTAGAAGCACACAGTTCACAAAGCACAACGCAGTTTCTCTTTTCTCCTATTTATTATTTTAGGGGTGTGAAATAGGAATCGCTGGAAAAATATATGCCGTCTGATGTCAATTTCATATAATTCACAAAATAAAAGGGCTAAAGAAAAACTTATCATATTCAATTTAAGTTGGATTGACAGAAGTTCATGACATACTCGAGATGCAATTGCAATGTATACCGCTTGATTTGAATTTTATTTGAACCCCCAAAATCAAGTGGTATACTATTTGATATATTCATTACGAATAGAATAAATAAGAATACAGTCAAGACGTTATCACAACTTTTAAGCACATATAATTTGATAAATAAATAAATATGCGATTTATACTGCTTATGTCATACAATTCATTAATTACTTACTAATTATATAACTTTGTTTAATTATATCACATGTATTGATAAAATTGACGGACTTTCTGTCAGTTGATACAGTTATTCATAAAAGTTGTATGACATTACTGATTTATTGGCATTTATTACTACCATATCTCCATAATGAGAAAGACTATTCGAATTCATAATATATTAATATTAAATACTAAATTTCTATCTGATTCCTTCTTCTTCTTCTTTTTTTCCTTTTCGTTTCTTCTTTAATATGTTCAACTCTTTTTGAATTTATTTTAAAGAAATTTTATAAAAGGTTATTCGTCTGTTACCTCAAAAAAATTAAATATTTGACAAAAAAATCAAAGTTAATCGTTAAAATCAAATAACAAATCAATTGCTGTAATAGATAGTATATCATGATTTTTGAGTAATTTCTTTTCGGCAATTAAAGTTACAGATGAAAAATACAAAGACATACTATCAATTAAAATTGATCCGTGAAACCTTCGAATATCATATTATAATGTGCAATGATATAAAATTTCAATATAATTTATTAAGTATTTCTTTACTTCTTTAGGATTTATAAATGGAGCTCTATAAAGTTTGAATGGATTAAAAAAATATACACAAAGTTTTAGAAATCACGTTAATATTTGTTTTTTTTCACCGTCTAAATTTCAATTAGAAAATATTAGGATACCATGGGACAAAAGAGAAGTGTAGCATCATAGAATATTTATCATTTAATCTGAATTTAACTGCTATCATTAATAAGATATATATAGATTAAAAAAAGAGCCAGAGTATTTCAATGCTGCTAATTTTTTTATTATACGGAAAAATAAATCAGCCACTGTTATTACCGTACAATTTAATTAATTTCTCCGTGGACCACTGTATCGGTCCACGAAGGAAGTACAGAACGTGTTCATCTAAAATTGACTATATCAAAGACAGCGCGGAGCAAATCTAACGGAGGGGGAGAGAGTGACGCGGAGTTAAAGAAATAGAGAGTGTGTAGCAAATCTAACGGAAACTCCGCCTTTATTAAATGCTTTGAATTGAAGTATTTCTATAAATTTTTAATATTTTTAAAAATATCACATCATCAATTTTCTTCATCATTAATTTTTTTTTTAATTTTTTCATATTTTTGAATCCAAAAATTTATATTTATATAAAATAGTTTATCTCTCCTCATTTAAAATAATGTGTGTAATATATTTAAGGTGAAACTTAACTCTTAAAATGATTTAATTTTTAAATGATCATTTATAAATTATTATGTATTTATTTATATTATTTATTATTATAATAATTACTATTATATTATTTATTATTATAATAATTACTATTATAATTATCATTATTATTTAGCATTTAAAAAATTATATTATTAATTATTTATTTGAGGACTATATTATCGGGTGAAGTCTGAGTGACAGTCCTAGTAATAAGAAAAAGGGAAGGGATCTCTTACAATGTGTTATCTTGATAATGGATCTTCAAATAAATATGCAAAAAATCTTAAAAAAGGAAAAAAAATTATAGATGTGTTATGTTATTATAGATTGATGGTGATTTAAATTTTATATAATTTAATTAACGTTTGATAGTCCATCAAATATTATTAAAAAAAATATGTAATTTTTAACTATTTTAAAATAATCTTTGATGGACTATAAAAAAAATACCTCTACTTGTTGCTCAGCCTAAGTCCTTTATCTTTTTGAACATTATCACTTATGCACATCTTTCTTATATTCTTCTCCTAAATCTCTTTTTTGATCCCCTATATTATCTTTTCCTAAAACCCTATCATCTGTATAGATCTTACATTTTATCTCAAAAAATTCAAATAAAAATTTAAAAAATTATAAAAGGTGCAAAAAGGATATTTTTTTTGTACATGAAAAAATAGATACTATAAATTTTATATGGTGTAGGATATATATCAATGTAAATATGAATATCTCATACTAACGATTGTCAGCTTTTGATAAAGGATATTTATATTTACACTGATATATACAAATTTGATAATAAAATTACATAAAATTTAAATCATCATCAATCCATAAATAAAAAATATATCTATAAAAATTTTAATCTTCAATTTTTTTTTCGTATTTATTTAAAAATCCATCATCATAATTGTTCAAGCGATCCTCCCGACAAAAAGGGCGGGGCCGCTACGCAAAAGAACGCGTCGGAAGGGAAGAAGGGAGCCTCCACGTGAGGTCTCATGGTACATCTGTTTGCATTTCCATCTTATTTACGCATGCATGTTGATGTCAATTAAAATCCATGTTCCACAGATGACTCTAGTTTCAATGTTTAATTTGATGGCAAATTAATCAGAGTTGACTGTGTTTTATTTATTCAGTTAATTAACAAGTATTATAATATTTTCACGTAAGGATGGCTTAATTTAGATTTGACAAATAAATTTACTTAACTTGTAGTGATTAATTTACCAATATTAAAATATGCACTGCTTTGTCAGATTTTTACAGCATTATTTAGTGTTATGCGTTCTTTGATTGCTTCTATCTTATTTTTCTTTTTAAAAAATCAACTCTTTTTCTTAACGTGTGCTGATTAATTTCCTGTATTTGCAAACAGGTTCAAGAAACCATCTTAGTAGAAAAAAAAAGAAAACATAATATCTGGATGTTCATACAAATTAAATTAAAATGATAGAAAAAGTGAATATGGATATATTCTTATAGTAAATTTGACGCCACACCATGGCCGACACTATTTTTCATTGATAATTGAAAGTCTAATTCCAAACAAGAAATGCGCACTGGTAATTTTATTTTATTTATTAAAAAATATTCCCGCTAAAAAAAATTAAAAATTTGGAATTCATCGTACTAGAATGAACTACAATGATATATTTGCACTATTAACCTTAGAAAATGGTCAGGTTATCAATGATCTATTATGATTTATTTGCACCATTGACCTTTCCCCCTTTTATCATGTACAAAATGATCTAAAGCTTGTTGATATTTTACCCGGATGGTAATTACATTAAGAATAAAATAAAATCAACCTATGACGTTTTATTTGAAGTTAATTATTTTCAATTATCAGCAAGATCCTAAAGATCACGCATACGGTGGCAATATGCTATATACAAAATATTCGACGCATACAATACATTTTTTTTATTTTTTAGCATAGTTTTGTCATATAAGATAGGCATATTACAAAATGTTGTGGCACATTATCGACAAATTGACATGTTTTTTTTATACAGAAATAGAAAATAAAAAAAACAAATCCTAATTAGCTTATGTTCACTTTATTTTCTTTATTTCTTATTTCTAGCTAGTCATTTGTCAACTGAACCGACTAAATGCAATGGTCACATGATCCTTTGAAGAAAAAAAATGACAGTTGATATGATTGCATCTAATTCTAAGCCTATGAATAAGAAGAAAAAAAAGAAACATATTCCAATTTCGACATTTGATATGAGAGTTTATGAGTAATTAATTATTTTATTGACTGGTTTAGTGGTCCTTTTTATTTGATAAAAGATGTGATTTCCGCATGGCGGTCGTTTATTCTGTTAGGGTCTTTTTATCTTGTAAGACGGTTAACTTGAAAGCAGCACTTTATTGTTGTCATTGTTGTTGTTATTAACAATTAAAGAATCACATCAACTTAATATTTTTATTAAAATTTAATAGATTTGTACTTATTTCAATTTGTTTTCCTTTGCGATAAAATCCGTTGTGACATAGCAGGCCTCAAAAGTTACAAAAGTAGGGTTTATGTCCATGTGGCCTATGTAGATGCTGATAAGGTTAAAATCCATTTCATATTGGGGAGTGCGTTGAAATTCATTTCATTGCAATTTGCATTATTAGATCATCCCTCGCCAGATGTCGCCATGCCCAAATTGCGCAAGAGGCAGCAACCAGCAGCTTTCCCAAACATTATTTTTTCTAATTTCTAATGTTATCAGATCGAATCATGTGGTTTTTACATTCTAACCTATGTATAGTCTCAGGTTAATAATTAGATCAAACTCGATTTCAGTTTTTTTTTTTTAATTTGGTTTTGGGTAATCAATGTCGGGACAATTTTAAGATGGTGTATGTTTTATATCTTAAATGATTTGAATTCGGTTTGAAACTAGTTGAATGGGCATCCCTTCCATACGACCACATATTGTTTCCCTCTATTTGATTTAAACAATGTTTCAGTCTCAAAATTTATTTAATTATCTTATATTATAAGTATGATTCATGTTGCATAAAATAAACAAATATTTCATAAAAATTTAAAGAATTAACTTTAGTTTAAAAGAAAAGAATTTAAGTAAATTATAGTGTAGTTAGAAGTTTGCCTTAAATTACATTTAGATGGACCTGATGATTTTTCTGTGAAAACAATTTGGTTAAGTTCACAAATATATATATATATATATATATATATATAAAGCAATATATCGAAGTATTTTTTTCTATTTAATTTGGAAACGTGCAAAATTAGCATGTATTTTTAGTTAAAATGCATGCAGATTAAACACAAGATTAATTGTGCTCCAAATTATCTACGTCACAGAACATATATATGTGGTACAAATTAACACATATTAAATTCGTTACGGATTATTGTCCTACTTGCGTTATTATTATTATTATTATTTTTTTATTATTATTATTATATTATCATAACATTAGTATTATTATATTATTATGATAATATTTTTTATTATATTATTATGATTATAATTTTTATTATATTATGATTATAATTATAATTATAATTATATTATTATGATTATGATTATATTTTTAAATTAGTTTAATGAAAACTTGAATTAAATTACCTTTCAAACAATAATTCGACTATATTTTTTTTTCCTGTCAGGGTAGTTTTACGCTTTTTGGATTTCACTTTTAAATATTCCAAAATGAATACATCTGTAAAACTAGCAGTTGCCAATTGCCATATGTCAGAAAACACGACCTATACAGCTCATGTTTTTAATTAATTAAATACCGAAGAATGTTACACAGTACGGAGAAGGTTACATATATAATCAGTCTCCGATGGTCAATCATCCAAAAAGTAGAATATTAAAAAGTATGGAGAAGGTTAAATATACGACCTACAGCTAATTTTTTTTTTTATCATGTTGTATATCTAATACTCCACAAGAAAAGAAATTTTGTCCTGTAACTAGTCCTTGCTGTTTTCAACATTTTTTTCAAAAGAAAAAGTCACTAAACATAATTATCACGTTTCCTGTCTGCAAACATGAAGATGCATTAATTACAAGATCTGGGCCATCTGGCTTTTTATTGGGTACGGATAATTGAACCCTATTGTGCAATTAAAATATTGATGCAATGTTTAGCGACCTACACGGTTAGATTCTATTGGTTTATGTAAGTAGCAACAGTGACACAAAATTTTTATTGAAGAATTATTTTTCATATTTTGATATAATTCAACACGAGCATTTTATTTATTTCTTGATTGGCTACAATGATTAATTTATATTACATAAAAGTAGTTGGACATTAAGACTTCTTATCCATTATACATGACATCTAATTAATACAGGTCATCAATTTGATATTCTACCTTTTATTTTTTCTAAAAAGTATATTCGTTGTATATCATGTATATTTTTAAAGGCGGGGATCGTTTGACAACTAGTAATCTTGATAATCTTGATAATCTTCACAACTAATTTCATATAAATTCATAGAAAATCTTAAAAAATAAGGATTTTTTTTACAAACATATTCTTGAACTAATGGGTTGATTATGATTCATTTTTTATGTAATTTAAGCATCACTTGATATTCCATCAAAGAGTATGGAATTTAAACCATGAAAAGTAACATATAATATCGATAACCTTTGATGGAACATCAAATGATATTCAAATTGAATCAAAATCAATCCATAAATTCAAAATTATGTTTGTAAAGTTTTTTACTTTAAGATTTTCTATGAATTTATATAAAGTTGGTTATCAAAATTGTCAAGATTATTAGTTGTCAAGGGATTTTCACCCTATATTTAAAAAATATATATATATATAAATAACAATTTGAAAATATATATTTTTAAATCTGCTACATGCAAAATTTTAAGATAAATTATATTATTTTTTAAAATCATTTTCTTCAGTAAATAAAATTTTCGGACAAAGTTCAAAACATAATCGTAGTTTATCTAATTCCGAAACGAAACAAATTAAATCAAGAAACAGTTGTGAGTTGTGTGACAAGACGCTACACGAAAAATAAACTAGATCCTCCAGCCGACCTATTAGGTCTTAGGTAGGATCAACCGCGCGCTGACAGTCCTATTACTATTACATATTTATATTATTATTATTTTTTGGCAATTTACCCGTAGGCTTACAAATTTATAATCTGGCAGGTCGCATTGAAGTATTATTGAACATGGTCAGAATTTAGTATCCATGTTAGTATTAAAATTTGATCTAAATATTAACCTAATGGTGTGCGCGTTTCAATGTCCTGTCCATAGTTGCCTAATAAAGCAAACAACATGCAAAAGAAGTGAGATAACATGCATAAATCGACAAAATAGTTAATAGTCATAATGCAAGTAAGAAGCTGCATAATCAATCAATTGACGTCAAACATTTAAAAAACGGAAAGTTTTAATCGTTTTAATTGTTTTAACAGTTTTGACAGATTCTGACGTTAAGTTTTTGAAAAAAAATAACAGATTCAAGGAGTTTTCTGTGATTTCACCATTTTATCTCAAGTTAAAATCGTTAATTTAAAAAAATATATATTTAACGACTGAAATTTATTTTCTTTCAAATCTTAATAGTTAATGACTTAAAATTTTTATTTTTATTTTTTTATGTAAATGAATGTCCTAATAAAAATAAAAAGCAAATACAACATGTAATAGTTTAGTATAATTTAGGAATTTTAACTTAAGTACTTAATTAATGTTATAACCATTATTTTTTTGTTTAATTTAATTAATTATTAAGTACTAATCATATGAGAATGTATTTCTTAGCTTTTTTTAAATATCAATTAATAAGTAAAAAATGATTGACCGTTTTTTAATTTAATGATCATTTAAAATCGTTAACCGTTAAATTATCACATCAGCGGTTAAATATTTTTAAAATTCTTGATCAATGTGCATAATTATGTGTGCATCATAACTCCGATTTGTGACATCTTTTTTTGTCAATACTAATATACTGATGTCTAGTTCGTGACCCCTTCTCTCTATCGATACACGATTGTTGACCGGCCAATGTATGCTCTCGATCCCAACAATTTTAGTTCCCGTGATTTTATTTATGCATCTAATTTTTTATATTATGCACATTATTTATGTTATTTTGTACATTATTTTTATTAAGTTGCATCTAGTTTTATTTTTTATGAACATTAAATATGTTATGTTGTACATTATTTGTCATATTGCATCTTATTTATTTATTATGCACACTAATTATGTTGTGTTGTACATTATTTCTGTAATGTTGCATGTATTTCTTGCATTATGCACATTAGTTATGTTATATTGCATATCGCACATTAAAATTACATTGTGCTGCAAATTATGTATCTTATTGTTTCTCGTATTATGTGCAATAATTGTGTTATGTTGCACATTATTTTTGTTATTTATATAAACTATTTAATTTTACTATCCATATTAATATTGTTGTATTGAATATTATTTTTGTTATATTGTATATAATTTTTTATTATGTACAGTAATTTTATTGTGTTGTATATTATTTCTATTATGTTGCATCTAATTTTTTTATTATGTATATTAATATTATTATGTTGTATCTATTTTTTTATTATGCATATTACTTATATTATTTTGTAGCTAACTGAAGAAACTGAGAGTAAAAGAGAGAAAGACTAAGAGCGATAAAGAGAGGTGTGAGAGACTGAGAGAGTGAGAAAGAGATTGAGAGAATAAGAGGTGTAGAGAATAAAAGAGAGGCAAGAGAGAAGGAGATTAGAGAAAGGACGAGAGAGATAGACAAAAGACACAAGGAGAGAAGGTGAGTGAGAGAGAAGAAAGGAGACATGAATCATATCTCTAAATAATTTATTGAAAAGATTTAACTCATTTAGAATGAATATAATTTGTTGAATAATGATTGATTCAATTTTTCTCCGTTAACAGAAATTTGCTCGATCTCTATTGCTATCGACGACGATGAGCGTTATCTGAAGATAATTTTCTTACATTTAAAGTACGACGGTGTCTTTGGTTTAATATACTTTTATAACAGCAACCTTTTTCTTATTTCTTTACTCAGTTTTGTTGCTTGCTATCAAATACATTGGCCCAGAGTTTTGAAATTTAATTGACATCACCCCATTGGATTGGTCAATAACATTCAGAGAAGCAAAGCATATTTGATATGTTCATCTCATAACTGTAGTCTCGATCAACTTATTTTTCATAAAACGTGTTATGACTTGTTCCCACATTGAATGTTGATTAACCTTAATCATCTTACGTACGTTGGATCGATCAAATTATTGCATTAGCCCTTGTAATTGAAATTTATTCACACTATTAATAAAAAGGTATTATTATTTTATTTTTATTTTTAAAACAATTGTAGTAATGGACTTGGTCTCTGCGAGACGCATACTCTTATTGTTTATGTTGAATCTGTGCTATATTAACATCAGGAAAATAAAAAATAATTGATTGGAACTTCAAGTTCCACATAATTCAATTAATCACCTGACTATATATAAATTTTACACTAAACAAATCCAAACTTGAACACCGATAAATAAGGGTTACGTCGATGGACTGGGTCGTATTGCTATTATTTAATTATTTTTATTGACCGATCTGATCTGAATGGTCAACATTAATCTAATCCAAGTAGAATAATAATTCATTCATTCAATCATAATTATTTTTTTATAATTTTAAGCAATTTAATTTTAATTAATACATAATCAATCTTAATTAGTGTATATATATAGATCTAAATAGTGTTATACCACAAAATAAATCTAAAAAATAATCAAAATGGATTGGATGTGGTCGACCCATACTTGAGATATGACAAAAAAAATTACTCATGTATGATCAATTTATTCTTTCATTATTTCAAATTCATATCCCAATAAATTGGATCAAAAATTGATACCCCTAAGTCTCTAACAATAATTGAGGCAATAAATAACTACATAACTAGCTAGAAGATGTTGAACAACTAGAAAAAATAAAGGGGAGGGATCCTTTACAATGGGTTATTTTGATAATGTTGAAACTTTTTAAATAAATATTAAAAAAATTATAATTATGTTCTTTTACTTATAGATTGATAGTGTTTTAAATTTCATGCAATTTCATTATCATTTGATAGTTCATCAAGGACCATCAAAATTTCATATAATTTACAATGGTTCCAATTTAACGGTTTTTTAATAGGCTATCAAATGATAACGAAATTGCATAAAATTTAAAATATTATATCAATATATAAGTAAAATAATATATCTATAATTTGTTTATATTTTAGGATTTTTTATATTTATTTAAAATCTATTATCAATATTATCAAAATAACCCGTTGTCAAGAAATCCCTCCCTATAAATTAATAATATAAGCGTAAATAACTTATAAGTATTAACATCTAACAATAAACACTTGTACAATCAAGTACTTGCAGCGGCGGTGCACACAATATATTCATATCCATATATTTATCAAGCACACTTATCTTTTTGTAAATGTAGAATATTACAACTATGTATTGGTTTTAATGACAAAATAACTAGATAAGTATTTCAATGAGTATTGTCGGGACATCATTATTTTATTATGAAACATTAAGCTATGGATAAAAATAATTTTGGAGGATGGTTAAAATATTTTTTTTTATGTGATTGAAGAAGGGATGTTGATGAGTAACTATATCATTATCGTTGATTAATAAATTAACGGTATTTTTTCTGATTCATATCAAATTTTTTATTTTTTATTTTTTTCTTGGCCTAATCTGTCCTAAACAAATAAAATAATTATTAAGCTAGCTTTTATTTATTATTTTTACATATTTTTAAGCATATATAATGTATTAATATTAATATTTAATAGATCTTAATTAATGTATGCATTTTGATTAGTGTTAAATTGTAAAATAAATTAAAAAAATTATTAAACAGATTAGATATCGATTAGTACCTGAAGCAGGTCAAGAGATCTGTATTCGATTTAAAAAAAAAAAATTGATACCCTGAATCAACTCATTGGGATAGGGAGGATATGCGCTGTGTGCATTGTCCATTGATGTGAAGGGCTGAAGGCTCAAAAGAGGGTCCGATGAATGGGATTTGCCTTTTTGTGGCGGTGTTGTGGAGAATCTGGGGGAACATGATTAGGATCAAGGGCTCCAAACATAGCACCAACAATTATTTAACAAAGTTATATAAAAAACCTAGAACTATTTTAAAAAATAGAACCGACAATTTTAACTTTTAAATCAAAAACTTAATTCCTCATATTTTGAATTCTATTACACCTGATTTTGTTAATTAGAAGACAATTACCAGAAAAATATGAATAAGGAATTTGGTTCTTTGACAAATAAGGTTTCTCTTAATTATTCAATATTTTCGAGGTGCCAAACATCGGATGCCACATTATTTTTCTACGTTTTCAGGATTTCATATTTGGAAGTACAATAGTACCCTTCATATTGGAACAACCTACCTATTTTTTTTTTCCAAAAAGAAATGTTATTGTTCCAATTCAGAAAGTTGGACTAAATGAACGAAACGGATTTATTTCAAAAAAATGATTCTCTTAATCGTAAATTTCATTTAATCGGACTAATTCAATTAGTTCGTTTTAATTGAACGAACCGAATAAAAATATATAGTAACGCATCATAGAGAAGTTAAGGAAAAAAGACTTCAAAACAATTATCTATAAATTGATCTTCTCTGTGATTCAACTAACAGACACGATTTCTAACTATATTTTTGCTCGATGAATTTTCAGCTGACAAAATTAAATAAGTGGTTGTCACCGTAGTAACAAGATTCGCAGTTATTTGTGAATAATTTATTTTTCACCCTATAGCCGGATATTTCATGAATAATTCGTCAGTTTAATATACAATAAGTTTTTTATCAAAAAAACGTTCTATTCGTGAATTATTCGGAAAAAAAGACATTATATATTATTTTATATAAAATTTTATAATTGTAATATATTTTTAATATTTTATCATTATAATATATATTTTATTTATATTATATGAAATGAATTATTTCGGAATTATATCCGTATTATACGTGAACGTTAAATTTTTTATCAACCGAACATTTTCCAAATCAACAATTTGTTACTGTGGTAGTCGCAACGTGATGTGACCATATTAAATATATAGTAGGGACTGGATAGAATTTTGTCAGTGGGAAAAGAAAATATGAAATGTATTTCTTAAAAAAAATTATATGAAATCCACAAGGATCAATACGTACGGCGAGACATTCACAACCTCTGAACTACTTTATATTGCTAAAGTGTTCAGATTAAATGGACCCGCGAACTTAAAATAGGATATTAAGTTTAGATAGTCTGTTATATAAATTTAAAAATCATAGTGATTTCAAGTAGTTACTTTATATATGAAGTATTATAGAGAAATCGGATCCGACTGAGGGCCGCTCCTCCAATATTATGAGAATTATATATCGAGTTATAATTTATTATTTATTTTATTTTATGAGATGTATTGATTTTTGTAATTTATTAATTTTAATATTCTAATAATATAAATTCACATTTTAGCCTTTCTTATATTAAAATTTTAATTTTGCCCTACTAAAACATAACATTTAACAACATAATTTATAAAATAAAAAGGAAAACTATATAAAGACCACCATGACGTCGGAGTTGTCATCACCTCTGTCGTTGCAATTTTTTTTTTCTTTTTTTTTTTGCCAATTATAAGTAGACTGTGCTTTCTTAAAAATCACATACCAACATGCTGCATTTTTTTAATAAAGATATTAAAACACGCTCATATAATTATTTTCCCACATTCTTATATTTTTTCTAAAGTTGATCTCCAGAAACCAAAAATAATGAATAACAATGAATACATCTCTATCTATAGAAAGTAACAATGAACATATGTTGACCCACATGGTCAACTGCGAATAATTCTTACCTCCGCTTTCTACTCTCGAAAGGCAATGTTGATTTTTCTTACTTTATGTATTTGCGTCGAACCATCTCAATTAGGTAATTTATAATCTCCAAGGCTGTACTATTTAGTTGAAATTTTGCAACAGATGGTTAAAGAAAGTAGTCAGTATGCAAATCTGAATTCAATCAATTATTTTAATTATTCGCACGTATGTTCAAAAATAGTTTAAAATGTTATATAGATTAAGCTGATTATTCGTTATTCGTTAATTATTAGATTAAGCTAATTATTGGGTATATAGATTAAGCTGATTATTCGTTATTCGTTAATCTATATAACATTTTAAACTATTTTTGAACATACGTGCGAATAATTAAAATAATTGATTGAATTCAGATTTGCATACTGACTACTTTCTTTAACCATCTGTTGCAAAATTTCAACTAAATAGTACAGCCTTGGACATTATAAATTAGCTAATTGAGATGGTTCGACGCAAATACATAAAGTAAGAAAAATCAACATTGCCTTTCGAGAGTAGAAAGCGAGGTAAGAATTATTCGCAGTTGACAATATGGGTCAACATATGTTCAATGTTACTTTCTAGAGATAGAGATGTATTCATTGTTATTCATTATTTTTGGTTTCTGGAGATCAACTTTAGAAAAAATATAAGAATGTGGGAAAATAATTATATGAGCTTGTTTTAATATCTTTATTAAAAAAATGCAGCATGTTGGTATGTGATTTTTAAGAAAGCACAGTCTACTTATAATTGGCAAAAAAAAAGATAAAAAAAAATTGCAACGACAGAGGTGATGACAACTCCGACGTCATGGTGGGCTTTATATAGTTTTCCTTTTTATTTTATAAATTATGTTGTTAAATGTTATGTTTTAGTAGGGCAGAATTAAAATTTTTAATATAAGAAAGGCTAAAATGTGAATTTTTATTATTAGAATATTAAAATTAATAAATTACAAAAATCAATACATCTCACAAAATAAAATAAATAATAAATTATAACTCGATATATAATTCTCATAATATTGGAGGAGCTAGTGGCCCTCAGTCGGATCCGATTTCTCTATAATACTTCATATATAAAGTAACTATTTGAAATCACTATGATTTTTAAATTTATATTACAGACTATCTAAACTTAATATCCTATTTTAAGTTCGCGGGTCCATTTAATCTGAACACTTTAGCAATATAAAGTAGTTCAGAGGTTGTGAATGTCTCGCCGTACGTATTGATCCTTGTGCATTTCATATAATTTTTTTTTGAGGAAATACATTTCATATTTTCTTTTCCCACTGACAAAATTATATCCAGTCCCTACTATATATTTAATATGGTCACATCACCTTGAGATAACCACAGTAATAAATTGTTAATTCGGAAAATGTTCGGCAAATTAAAAATTTAAGGGGGTGTGTGTGCAAATTTAAGGGGCTGAGGAGGTGGCGATCGAGTGCTAAGGGGCCCATCCGACGCTAGCCGAAGCTAATTATCTTGTGTTTGGAAATTAACTCAAATTAAAGCAAAGTAGATAAATCAGTTTAAATTATTACATTATTATTGTCTAATTCCTAGTGAATCAATTTCAATTGTGAAATTCAATTATCTTATACATTAATTAGTAAAAGGGTACTAAATTAGTTAACTGAGGTACCAAATTACTGTTGACTAATTCATTTATTTTCATTTATTTTCAGTTTGCAGTTTTTGAATTTTATTATTTGTCAGATTTGCGGTTTTTGAATTACGTGTCTAGTTATATATTTAATTATTATTACATTTATCTTAAGATTAAGTGATCAATTTAATACAATCTTTATTATATTTTAAATGCATTTTACGTATTTTAAGATTACGCTACTGATCTGAAAATGTATGGAAATTATAAAGAAATTAATTATAATTGTTAATGGACTGATTGTAATTAATTTTTAATAATTCAGAATGAAACCTCATAATTTTTGGTTATTCTAGAAAAATCATAATAGCATAACTAATTTGGGATTATTTGCGGGGTTATTTCCAACAGCACCATCATTACTTGTGGTAATTTTGATCAGAAATTCGAGTATTTAAGGCAGGATCTCCGAGGCAGCAATACACGATAAGATATTTTGTTTTGTCAGAAATTAAGCTAGCTAAGTTTTCTGCTCCATTAAAAAGATCATAGTTTGTAGAAGTTATTCGGATACAAAACTCACAAAGTCAGTATTGTAAGTATTAGGTCTCAAGTGCTAATTTTCAGCAATTTCATAGAATCCGATTGAGTGTCGGGTGGTGAAAAACTTTAAAGATGAAATGTAAATATTCCACATTGCATAAATGATTCTCAAGGTTGCGATAAATTGCACCAATAATAAAATTATTGTTGATAAAAAAACAACTTTTCTTTTTCATTAAATGTATCAATTCTAGTTATACGGTGTCTTTATTGAAGAAATACGCCATCATACTCGAGTTACAAAATCATTGTTTTGGGAAATAAAGTATATGAGCAGCGCTGGAGTATTCATTTCTTTCTCCATGAAATTCTGTTTCCCTTTATAAAGTTAAATTTGATATCTAATTAATTATCATGAAAGTGGCCATTCCATTTCTATGTTTAAAAAAATAATGACAGAGATAATCCATTCAATCGGCGGTAATGGGCTGCTTTGCAGTTAAGCTAACAGTTTAGTTAGCCTAAAAGGGACGTAGAGGCAGGTTCAAAGGGTTTTGAGCTTAAAATTTGATTTAAAGTCTCTCACATTTGTTAATTTTGTATTGAGATTCGTAAAGAGATGAGAGAATATTTTGAACAAATAAAAAGTATGAATCTCAATGCAAAATCAAGGAGTGAAAAAAACTTCGACTAAATTTTGGGGTCAAAATTCTTTAAACCTACCCGTTCCGTACTTTTTTACTTCCACACAACTTTAGACTCCGCAATCAAAGCACACCTAATGCTTCAATCTGACGACTTATCTGTACTTTATTACTATATTCTAAAAATTTATGAAGATAATAATGCAGAGAAAATGGCACCATACTTCCCGTTATTTTTATACTTTAAGTCAACAGCTTTAGAGGGAGGTTGTCCCCTTGTTTCTAGCCATTACCCAATAGAGAACAAATAAAGGAATCAAGTCCCAAAGAAGAGAGTATTACATAAAATTAATTAAATTGAAACCAATGGCAATTTGGGGCATTAATCATGGAGGAACACACAAGACGAGCTAGCATTCTTCTTGTTTCTTTTATTGGAAACAAAATTTCCAATGTAGATGATTTGTTGTCGTTATAATTAACTAGCAAAATTGTCAACATAGATATATTTAGTCCATGCCCGTTTCATAACATGCCATGTGGTATATATTATGTTACTATGTAACTAACCAACCTTTCTTTCAAGGAATTCGGTTTGTCTCGTTCGTGATTTGATTGTTTGTCGTTCAAGAATGCATGAATCATTCGGCGCTGAAAATGTGAAAAGATGGGGCTATTTTTAAGGCCACATAGACGCATGACTTGAGCATCAAGGCCTAAATTTTGATTGGGAGAAATTTTGGGGGAGGATATTATAGAGGCGTTGTTGATATTAGGCCTTATATGTTTACTTAGATGCTATAATGCAATGTCCATTTGAGCCATTATTTTCATGGATGATAAAAGTAGATGATACCCATGCCATAGGGCATAGGATTTAACATTATTTGCTTGATTTAAAATTCTTGTTTATTGTATTCCCATCCTTTATATTGTGTATTGGCACTTTTGCAGTTTTTTTTTCTCATTGAATGTATTATTTAATAATATATTTAATCATTTAAGGGTATGTTTGGATGGGCCAGGAATAACAGAATAGTCGTTGTTCTTGGAATAGGAATAACAATTGTGTATCCAAACATAAATCTGATGTTCCGAAACAGTGAAAATAGTTATTATTCTGTTATTTTATGGTGATGATAAAATAGATGTTGTTTTTCTCAACTTTTCATTACTATTTTCAACAAACAATCTAAATAATATTTCTATCATTCATGATAGCATTATATTTTTTACCATCCTCACAATAACCGAAAAATCACTATTTTTTTACTATCCTCATTTACTATTTTCAATTCCTTTATTCTTACACTATTTTTTGCACGATCCAAACACACCCTGAGTAATCGGCATAAAAATTGCCACCTGAGATGGAGACATGGAGTGCGCGATTGGTACAGAAAAAAAAAAGGAAAGAAATCAATGCAACAATGCTATAATCAACTTTTCCATTCTTTCTTCTCATTTTTGATGTTCTGAGTATCTAGAAATTAATAAACAAAGCGGAAAAGACAAATTAATTTTCAGGATGATTAAATACAAAAAATAATTTCATTTAGACAAAGAAGGATAATAATGTCAACTTATTCTTTTGTATAGATCTGACATACAGTGACTAGAAATAATGTACAATTAAATTCTATGAATTAAAATGAAAAACAATTAAAAAGTTCAATGATATATAAGATACATTAAAAAGTTTGTGCAACTATTAAAAAAATGGAAGAGTGAAAGGACATACAAGATATATAAAAAAATAGATAAATATGGAAAAACTTAAAATTGAAAGATATACAAAATATATTGAAATGTTAATGATTATAAAGATAAAATAGCAAAAAGTTCAAAGTTCATACGCATACATATGATACCTTTTTATACTGCATGCGATATACAGCAAACGGTGATAAATTGTCTTCTAATATATACCCGATTATACATAGAGTTACCTGGTTTCTTTTACTTAGTTCTCAAGCAATGGGCTTTAAGTACACTTGCATTTGTTTTTTCTTTGTTGTTCTTTGCTTCGGTCCATGAATGCAAGCCCAAATGCATTGGTCCGGCTCAATAACTTGTATTGTTCTTCAATTATTTAATTAAAATTGCGAAATATCTCTAATTGACAGTCAATGATACTTATATTTTCTTGAATTGTTTATTTTAATTAAAAATATATACATTTTGCGTCAATAAGACAATAACCAATATTGGCCCTCCGATTACCCCATCCTGGCTTTATCTTTGCTTTTGAAACCCTAAAATTTACATAGTTCGTATATCTGGCAACTTTGGAATAGACTCGGCAATAACACTACATTCTGCGCAGCTTGTTTGTATATTCTGCAAAATTTAATATCGAATTTTTATATTTCTCACTTGTAATAATCATAATTTAAATGTGTTTTGATATGTGGGTCAGATACTCGGATATAATAAATTCATGATTACTGTTGTACAAGTCTGTAATAGTATAGATTTTATTGATGTATAGTATCTTTTTTGAATTTGTATATTCGCTTTATTAATAAAATACCTATTATATTCCTAATACATACAAGTGCAAAATACCTTATTTAAATCTTATTGTTATTGACACTTTCTCCATCTTTAATGAAATGTATATACGAAAAAAAATAATGTTATTAGTTAATAGAATAATGCAGATTGAAGATCGCCGTAAAAGTATAATTGGCCTGTAAAATTTTTATTTTGGAAAAGAAAAAACTCAACATAGTACAAAAAAAAACGCGGAATGAAACCTATAAAAGAGCTTCAAAAGCATAGCATAGTTTAGAAGTTGCTGGCTATGGGGTTCGAACCCATGCGCACTTATGTGCAGAAGATCTTAAGTCTTCCCCCTTAACCACTCGGGCAAACCAGCTGTTGATATTAGGTATTCTCCATAAAATGGTATTCATTAATGATTCTTGATACCAAAAAACAGATGGTTTGTTAGGTCTGGTTGGAATTTTCGTGCTCTTCAATATTTTTCTTTTCATTTTCTGCTAGCTTCGGATAACACAAGAATCTTTCATAATATGTTTATTAAAATGTAATTTACGCTATAATTGATCTAATATTATCTATTGACAAGTTCACGTTAATATATCTGTCTAAAGACTGACGCGTCTCATCAATTGCAATATTATTTATGAGATTAATCATAAATGTTCTTTTCAATGTGATTATATACTTGCTGGCTGCTGCTACTACGGAGAATAAACGAATGAGGGAAGTTTTAGAATCCTGTGAAAATTGTGGAGAAAGCAAGAAGAAAGAAAGATGCGAGATAAGGATCCGACAAGCAGGGCGGATGTAGAATTTTAATCAGGAGATAATTTTCGGATTGTAATAGTTTATCGATTCAAATCCATTAACTAAGTGGGTACTAAAAAAATAATAATATATATATATATATGCTTATCTAATAAAAATTATTAAAATAATAACATTTCATATATTAAAATAACAACAAAATAAAGCTCAAAGTAATAAATAAACAAGTTGATGAAGAAAGTTTTCATCTACGGAACTTTATATTTTAATATTTTTGCATAATTATTTCATTATGTACAATATTAAAAAAATTCTCAATAAAAATAATTTCACAATCTATAGGCAAAAAAAAATTTCAGAAAAAATAAATTATTGAAAGTATTATCAAAAAATATTATTTTTCAGAAAATCACGTAGTTCTCCCTGCCGACAAGAGATCTTTGCTAGAAAATTGACCGTCAAATAGTGAAAAGGAAGTATACTGGAAAATTAGCTCTTTTCCGATGTCTTCCAGCGCATCAAACAGGCCCGCTGGGTAGCGAAACTCTTTCCCTTCAATTCTTCAAACAAACAAAAAAAAAAGATAGAGAACTAATTATATTTTTTATTTATTTTATAATTTACTACTAATTAAAATTAATTATATATTAATTGATATTAAATTACTTACAAATATAATAAATATTGAATTACGGATCGGATCGGGTTGAAAAAATGTGACCCGATTTTAAACATATATGATAAAAAAAAAATAATAAAATAATAATGAAACGATAGACAATTTGTTTCTTGTTTTTCTTGTTTTAAAGTAAGATAGGTATCAAATAACTTGTACTGTGTCGAGTCACAGACATATGTCCAAATTGGAATTTCATTAGAGACTGAAGTTGCGTAAGAAATACTAAGGAGCTATGTCTGAACATTTTTAAAAAAATAACAAATAAAGAAAAAAATGACAAAAGCAAATTAAAACCAATCCTATAAAATAATTTGTTTGTTTTTGCTTGACTCGACTCATAATAAGTCCTTACTTTTTTGTTCTTTCTTTTTGCTTGACCAGCGGTCTTTAAATTTAATACACATTTCCATGCACCGTTTTCTTGCTCATCATCTATCACTAATCTGAAACCTCTGGTCAATTTATGAAGTTCCTTGCAAGTTAGTGGCACGACTAGAAAATGACTAGATAAGTTACATTGTCATCTTAGCGTGAACGCGTAATAAACATTTTGCATTCCATAAAGAGCATACTTAATATTTGCAGTTGCGAAATAAAATTTAATCGGGTTAATAATTTAAGAAAATATTTTCAATCATTTTTCAAAAAACTTTTATTACTGCGACTGCATTCTAACAAGCTCATCACTTGTAAGAGAAATTTTAAGATTTATAACTAACATGTAAGGACAGCATAACCATAAATTACACAGTAGATGAATAAATTATGAAATTAGTGACAAATATTTTCACAAAAAGACAAGTACACGTGGAATATATTCCTAAATTTAATATGATTTTAATAAAGAATAACAGGTCTATTTATCTTGAAATATTATTTTTCGGACTATGAAATTGTCAAAAGCATTTGTATGGTGGAGCCACTCTTTTGCAAAAGGCACAACAGAGTCCCGTCAGAAAAAAAAATTCAAACATATATTTGAGGTTCAATAGAATTTTCAAAAATATGTTTGAATTTCAAAAAATATATGATAAAATGTCCAGAAAAATATTTTTAAAAATATGTTTCTAATTTTTATTTTAATTTGTATTTAGTTTTACCACCAACTGTGTATGATATATCATTTCAACTCCAAGAAATTTACCTTGCTCAGAGTTGGGTTGGACCGAAGAATGTGGGTTTAGAGAAGGAATGCGATACAATTTGATGATGAAAAGTGATTTAGAAAGAAATAATGAGCTCTGTATTTTTGCTTCAAACATTAGTAAAAATCAGGTGTTTGATTAAAACTTTCCTTTAACTTTGATGATTGTGAGAGAATGGCAGTAATCAAACAGTAGATTTAGTTATCTTCTTAATTTACCTAAAAACTTTGCAGGTATAAGTAGTAGCAGTTAACTAGAATTTAAGATTAGTTTACTTTAAATTCCTATGTACAGGAAATTGGTACCAATATTGTACCTTTTGGGCCCATTATTTTTAAGAAAACAGGTCACATTTATCTTCAAAAAAAAAGCTATACTCCTACTATAAAAATAATGAAAATATACTGAACTTTTAAAATAATTATAGTATTATTTCTATTTTAAAATATTTTTGCCATCCCCTCTTTAGAAACGTGGCTCCGCCTCTACAAATATGATATATTAGCAATATTTATATTGTTTTTAATATTATGATGAATTATAAATTGTTAGGTCTTTTATTTTCTCCAAATGTAAAGAAATGGAAAATTCATAATGCGACTTCCCCATTGACCACGAAAACCATTCTAGAAATTATTTGACTAAAAGTATCCATTATATTTAGGACAATACAAGAAAAGAAGCCGCCATGTTCTTTCATGTTCAAAATGAGCGATGTAATCATCCCTATCTAGATTCATTGGATGTGATGTCTTCTTAATTTGATTGATCATTCAATTGTAGCTTACAGGTTTTTACAACAAAATCGAAGTCCAATTAGGACATATTATGCACATTATACAGGGATATTTTTATATTAAAAAAGAAAATTATAAAAAAGGAAATCAAATAAAAATATTTTGAAAAAGAGAAAGCAGGATTAGGCCACCGATCTGATCTGCGACCCATGTTTATTTTTTGTTTTATGTCATTCTATATTTTTCATCGAAATTTTTATACAGTCAAGATTAAGTAGGTGTTATGTCATTCGCTTAGAAATATTTATAAAAAAATTACATTTATGTTGAGAGTTTTTTTATTTAAATAATTATTTTTAAATTTTTAAATGTTTATTTTTATTTAAAAAATTATGTCAATTTTTATGAAAGTTTATAATCATTTATGTACGCAGTTTTTTTATTTACAAAATTATGTGAAATTTTTTGAAAATATTTATAAGTGGTCGAGTCAGTCGCACGTGGTCAAGGGGGAGCGTGCATTGTTAAGATGGTCGGATGCGGTCGAATCTGTTGCACGTGGCTGAGTCAATCGAACGTGACTCAGTCGGTTGCACACAGTTAAGACGGTCACACATGGTCGAGGTGGTCGCACATGGCCGAGACGACGTCGCATGTGGCCGAGGGGCATCACTCATGGCCGAGTCGGTCGCACGAGGCCGAGATGGTTTCACGTGGCCGAGGGGGTCGCATGAGGCTGAAGGACGTCACATGTGGCCGAGGAGGTCGAAGGGTGTCACATGTAGATGAAGGGCAGCACACAAGGCCAAAGGGTGGCGCACGAGGCCGTAGAGCGTCACACGTGACTGAGGGGCGTCGCACATGGCCGATGATCGCACGAGGCCGATACGGTCGCTCGAGTCGATACGGTCACATGTGGTCGTGGGGCATCGCACATGGCCAAGAGGGGTCGCATGTGACCGATATGGTCACATGTGGTCGATACGGTCACACGTGGCCGATACGGTATATATAAATATTTAATTGTATGTATAAATCTTATGATATAACTGTATGTATAAATATTTTCAAAAACTTTGATATAATTTTTTTAAATAAAATAAAATCTCATAGTATATTTTCTATGAAAACCTTCTAAAAGTTTTTTAAAACATTTGAATGTACAAAATCCAATTAAATGAAACCATTGTGAGTTAAAAATTCATTTCTTTTGTTTGAAGTGTGACAGGTTTCTCAAATATAATAATATAATCTAAAGTTTCAAAATTATCTGCTGCACAGAAGAAATATCGAAAATTATAGAAAAATGGGCCGCAGATAAAAGTTATTTTCAAAATATTTTTATTTTATTTATTTTTTAATATAAAAGTTACCCATTATACATGTTTCTATCTCAATCATTTTTTTTAATGCGCACGCTGACACCGTCCAGTTCCATAAATTCCTATGGAGTAAGATCAAAAAAATTTGAACGACGTGTGAAATAGAGTGAACAATTAAGGCGCGGAGCGAGAGAAACTAGGTGCAGATTAAGAATAACTAGGTGTTTCCTCTAGTTTTAGGGTCCGTTTGGCAAAATCAAGGAATAGTTTTGGAAGAGTGGTAATTTTGGAAGAGTGATAGAATAGTATTTTTTTGGAAGAATGGTAGAAGAATGGTATTCTTGACTATTCGGAATAGCGAAAATATCGTTTGGCAGTTGTTACTCAGAATAGTTAAAATATGAATAATTATGATACTAATAATGATGATGATAATAATAATAATAGTAAAATAATAATCATAATAGTAAGATAATAATAATAATAAAGTAATAAAAAATAATCATAATAAATAATAATATTATAATAGTAATATAATAAAAATATAAACATAATCATAATATAGTAATATAATAATAAAAAATTATAATTACAATCATAATTATAATAATATAATAATATAATAATAATAAGTAATCATAATTTTAATAATATAATCATAATATAATAATCATAATCATAATCATGATAATAGTAATTATAGTCATAATCATAATAATATAACCCTAATCATAATCATAATAATATAATAATAAAAATATAATCATAATCATAAAAATAATTATAAATAATATAATAAAATATAATAAAATAATAATAAGTAATAATAATCATAATCATAATCATCATAATATAATAATATAATAATAAATAATCTTGATGATAATAATATAATAATAAAATAATTATATTTATATTCATAATATAATAATATAATATTAAAATTATATTTATAATAATAATAAATAATATAATAATACTAATGGTAACGATAATATAATAACAATAATGATAATAATAATAATTTAATAATATTAATATAATGATAATAATAATAATAAATAATAATCATAATATTAATATAATAAGAAATTATAATCATAAATATAATATAATAATATAATAATACTAAATCTTAATCATAATCATAATATAATAATATAATATAAAATAATTAAACAATAATCGCTATTCCGATGAGAGCTAATCCGTATTCCACCTATAAGTTGGTATACTGGATTAGTACTATTCCGCACTCTTCTACTTAGTCTAAAATTCGTTTGGCAAATTAATTCGTTGGAATAACTATTCTATTCCAACTTTTTGTTATTCCATTGAGTGCCAAACACTCCCTTTAAGAATAACAAGATTACAGATTGGCTAGAGATGCAGATTAAGAATAACTAGGTGTTTCCTCTAGTTTTTAATCCCTAGATCCAAGAAGAATCTTAGAAATGATAAGAGAGATGAGGCTTATGAGTAGTTTTTACACTTGTTTTTATTGGTATTTCAATCAAATTTTTCATACTTGAGAACCCACAAATTTATATTAAGAAAACCCACAAATTGATATTAAGAGAATCCACACCCATTGTAATTCATTCCCATCAAAATCATGATCGCCGAACGGGGTCTAAGAGATCAAGACATTCGAACTCTGTTGTCTCTGGTCTTCTGGAGTTTGTCATGCCCCATCGAATCGAATGCCATATATAAAACAGAGAAAGATATAGAGGCAGAGAGCAATAGTGTGATGTCCGTACATGAAACGAAAGCATACAACAAATAGATGGCCGATTTCACCCGTATCGTAACAACCAAAGGAGAGGGCCCCTGCTGCCCAAGTGCGTTATCAGAAAAACCAGATCCCAGGACCCCGCTCAATCATTCACAACCACAAAAACCAGTAAATTAAATTCAGCAAATAATTGTTTAGTACAAGTGGGTCATGGCACCAGTGCTACAGAGCAGCGTGCTAGTACTTCCCACGATGCAAAATGATAGACCAACCAACAGTTACAATTGTCATAGTTCAATTGTTTTAAATCAATACATGAAACACTTGTATAGTATTGTCATCTAGTTTTGTATTAATGGCGCTCTGGCACCAGTTGCGGCTTAGGATGCATTTAGCAATTAGCAACGCTGCCGCTGTTATTTTCGCCCCGTTCATGGCGACACGCGTCAGCATCTCTACCGTTCGACGTGTCTGTTCTCATTAGTCATTACTCATTACCACTGCATTACTGTAGCATTAATACTTCTTTAATCAATTCCTGAACCAATTATTTTAAAGACAAGAAAATTTTAATCTTTTTCTAGACTAAATTTTTTTATTTGTATAGCTATACATTTTTAATCGGTGTTGCCTTTTATCTTAAATGTATTATTATCTTTGATCCAATTATCAATTATAAATTAGATAAATTTGGTTCAAATATATCACGAAATTGTTTTATTGTAAATTATTATAATGAATTAACGGAATTTCGGTCAGATTATTGGTTAAATTATATTTCTGTAAGATCTCAGTTCTGATACAAATTATGAAAGCAAATAAAGTGAGGCATTCGTCAAATAGAAAATTATCTTCCCCTGTACTTGTAAAAGTTACATGTTAATGTTTTCTTCAAGGCGTGAGATACGAGATAAGCAAAACCGAAACGTACAAAGTTGTACAATAAAACTGTAATTTAGCTTTATATGTTGCTTGTTGGAAGAGTAAAATTCATTTTCGTTCAAGAGTTACAAGAAAAATTGATGTTCCTTGAAGGCAAGAGAAATATTTAATGTTTTCCAGATAAGGTAAAAAAATATTTCTATGATAATTTATGCTTGTGCTAAAATTGTTGAAAGGCAAGAAAAAACTCTGTAGACAGTAATGTATATTACATCCATGTCTATTATATTCGTTTATAAAATTTGACAATCTTGAATAAAAGCTGTATAAATAAACAATATTGAAGTTATAAATTTATTCCCTATAATTTGATAATATCCGCATGCATGTAACATCAAATTAATTAACTCGATTGAAATATTATTAGATATTTAATCAAATTATTCAAAAATTTGTTCGATCAGTAATTATTCTTTGAGTTGGGCAATGATACTATACATAGCATGGATCACCTCGTGCTATGGATCATTTTTTAATTTTTAAATCAAAATGAATAATCGGAAATACCCAAAATGATTTTTCATATGAAAATCTAGTTGGAGATCAATTTTATATTTTAGAATTATTTTATTATTTTTTAGATAGTTAGAAAATTATTTCTTTTGGATGGTTCATAATATTAAATCAAGTGATTTTCTAACTATCCAAAAAAAGAGTACAAAAATATAAAATTTGATCTCCAACTAGATTTTCATATAGAAATCATTTTGAGTGGTTTGGATTGTCCATTCTAATTTTGAAAAAAAAAATCCATAGTATGAGAGCGATCCATACTATACATAGCACTATAGCTCAACTCATTATT